>JAGQAX010000023.1:17074949-17345184 GCA_019142605.1 Cephalopholis sonnerati
GAACCTTGACAGAACTATGCTAACTAGAGGCATGACTGCAGCTTTGTGGCCAAACAAAGGGACACTCAGACATGCCTACACTATACTACCTGGAAATTGTTTTCAGCTTCACACGAACATTTTGAAAGGGTTTCCATGCCTCACAAGTTTAAAATGTCTTTCATCCACTAAAGAACAAGGTATGTGTGGAAATCAGTGGAGAGAGAAATGCAGAGACACACAAACACAAACACACAGTGTAACCAAGGTCCGAGTGCGTCCACATATTAGTAGCCTGCAGGCAGGAAAAAACTCCCAGCTATGCTATGCTATAGACACCGCCCCCCGCTCTCCTCCGCCCCTCTCTAGTCAATCAGCTTTTCAGCAGCTCTTAAAGCAGCATGGTGAGGTTAAAATATCACCCTGACGCTCCTTCTTTTGTGATCTGATCCACCTCTTTCTCTTCCTCCTAAACACACAAGTCAGGCATGTATTTTTGCATGTGGGAGAGAAGACAGAGAGACAGAGGAGAGGCCAGGGTTGGTAAGAGAACAACAGAGTTACCTACAGACCATTAGACTTTGATGGGAACCAGTAAAATACAGCCTGAAGCTGTGAATGGGACAGACAGAAAGGAGTGTGAGGAGGGAGGGGACAAAATCTCATTCTCAGGCACAAGGACAAGCCAGAACTCAAGAGAGGGAACTCAATTATTTGTTGATGATCGCACATGATCAATTACCTCACCTTACTTCAGACCTGTAGTCCAGAAAAGACGAGGATAAAACATTTTTAAAAAGTTGCTTTGTGCAGAAAGAAAATACGGAGGCCCAGAGGTGACAAATGTCATCAACAGGCTATCTGAGGAGTCAGTAGTATAATTGAAAAACAATAAAAAATAAGTGTGAGATTTAGCAATATCGCAGGTTAAAAATGAAATTGTACTTCTACTTTGTGAAGTTAAACTGTTTTTTGCATTTATGTGTATCTATTTTGTGGTTTAGATTGTATATCGATTAGTTTTATCGCACATTTTCTCTTTTAATATACTGGGGCCGACAAGTATGTTCCCAATTAAATATCATGCTAACCTTTGTTTTTAAATATCCATAAATAAAAATAAAAATCAAAAGTACATCATTTTACAATTTTCATTGGTTGTAGATGATTTAAAAGTTTCATATTTGTTTTACATCTAAACTGCTACAACAAGAGATTATAAATATATTTATTTTACATGTACAAATACATCATTATTATTATTATTTACAGGTTGTTAAAGAAATTGAATCCAATTTTTTATTTTCCAATTTTTAAAATTTATTTTATTTTATTTTTTGTTTTGCTTCTGGGATGCATTTTAACGATCTTATTCACATTTTTCCAGGTAAATATTATTTCAAATTCTATACAAAATCCCAAAGTTTAAAAGACTTAACATAAAGAAATTTGTCACAAGCAAATATTTCAATTTGATGTCCCTGTATGGTTATGCTGTAAACAAACAGCCCTTATTTTAAGTGTGATATACAGTAGTTAGTTTCAATGGAGCACAGAGACAATCAGACAAAACTCATATCATATCATATACATTTTTAAATGTATTTTCTTGGCTATTTATGGGGAATTTTTAGTACAACAACGTAAACACAATGATTCAGGTGAGTAATTTGGTAGCCTGTATTTAAGTAACTAAAAGGCGAGCAAGAGAAGAGACATAGACTACTTTATTTTCTTAAGGGTGGATCATCGTGTGTCATGTGAAGACGATTTGGTTCATACAGTGCAGATACACTGTAAAGTCTGCCCTTAGGTTGCATCTCAGAAGAAAAGAAAATGAGAACTGGAGATCTCAGACAATAAACTGAGAAAGAAAGCAGTAGGAGATCTTTTTACATGATGGACAGTCAGGGGAGGAGCAGAGTGAAGAAGGAGGTGGAAATAAAGGCCTCTCTATAAATCATAAAGGTGCTCCCACCTGAGAGACTGTCTGAAGTTAAGACACACACAAACACACACTCTCACACACACACACACAATATAATGAAAGAGAAGCATCGCAAAATGCCTTTCTTTAGTCTTGGGGGTCCTCAGGCGATGAGCGTGTTTATGTGTTATGTGTATATGTTAGAGTGAGACAACGTGTGAAGAAGCAGCTCTTAGGATGAATGTCAACGGAAACTGCGGTTGTGGTTAACACTGATGAAAGTAAAGCACTGTAGGTGACACCGTTTAAGGTGATTTAAACACTTGGTGCAGCTCCTTCCTGTGGCTCCACTTTAAGGTGGTGGGACTGATGATGGAGAGGAAGTTAAGGATTAAAGAACTAACGCAAAGAAAGGCCACCTTAAACAAACACTGCAATTTTTAAGCCTGAACATCTGTCATCTTGGGTTTACAGCTCGATGAATAAAGCACGTTGAGGGTTAACAGTTTGGGGCCAGAAATGCTACCGATCTATTCACTCATGATGCTAAAAGCTGCTTTACCCAACCTCTACTTCCTGTGGATTTAAATATTTGATTGGATGTCATATTTTGGAACAAAACTCTTTTTTTCCAAGCGAAACTCTTCCTGTAAGGCATCTTTTTTTTTTTTTTTTTTCAAACAAAACTGCATTTTTCGCAAGTCCGATTTTGGAGTGAAACTTTTGCTGCATTATTTTGTAACAAAACTGTTCTGTGCATCTTATTTAAGACAATACATTTTCTTTATCTTGTCCTGCGCACATTTCTTTGAAGTCTATCTGATAAATATGATGTATGAAAGACCTTAAGGTTAGTTTAACACTCAGATGAGCATCATCGATGGTTAATGGGAGATGTTAACGTTACCCTTTCATGCATGTCCTGACTGAGGTAAAGTGTTTTTATTGGTATGATGTTACAACAATAGGTTTCCAATAAACAGCTGATGGGAACATTAATGGATCCTAACTTTAAGCAAGCTAGCAAGTGAGTATGCTCAGACTGTATCTGCTGTTCGTTAGCTAATGTACAGAAGGAGGAATTTAGCATAACTCTGCCAGGAGATAACTCATGACACTTCACGATAGCTATCACACTCAACGCAGATATAGCCCTATGTGGGTACAAAGCAGCTTTGCACATATTACGTTCCATGGAAATTCTTCTTTGTGCATACTATCTTGGGGCAAAATTAATCTTTGCGCACTCATTTCACAATAAATTTTTCTTTGCGTAATTTATTTTGAAATGAAACTCTTTAGGGCGTTTTGTTTAGGGAAAAATCTTCTTTCCTCTTTCAAGCTCAAGAACTTTGACAATGCCTTCAAACAGCACAGAAACAGCAGACTGGCATTACTTATAACAAAAGAAATGAATCATTTGATGTATCTTCAATTTAATGAATACAGCCTTTTGATGTTTGAGATGCTAGGTTGTGGTCGTGCTGCACATCTCCACATGATTTACAGAAGAAATGTCACGCAAAAGCCTAATTCTTCTAGTTGAAACAAACTCAACAATTACTGTGCAACAAATACTTTTAGTCCCGGTGATGCAAAAAGGAAAGAAATAAATGCACACCACAGTTTGCATGCATATTTTAGCATGCTACAACAGAGCAGGAGTAACCCCAGCAGCCTCCGACACAGACAGGAGGGAAATGTCTCTGGTACCTGGAGGCTAGACTGTGTTGACATACTTTTATTATTAAAAAAACATCAATCTGGATACCACGACAACGGCTCGCCTGCAGTAATGTTCACAATAATAGGAGCAGAGTTTTGAACTTGGGGGCTGATTTTTTTTTTTATTTGGAAAAGGTTAGGAGGTTTGGCATGTTGAAGCAGAGGGAGGGTTTGACTATATCTACTCGTACAGGCAGACAAAAACGATGGATGCTTGCACGCAATGTGAACACAAAACATTTGAGGTTAGTCTAGGTTATTTCTGTGAATCAGTACGTCAGTTTCCTTCCATCAAAATTCCAATACAATGTGTGCATTCTAGCATTTACGTCTACAAATCAGTGTCTCACTGCACTAGAACGAATTCCTAGACATTTCCTCAGGGTGAAAAGTCTCTTAAATATATGCCCACTCATGCCAACGTATAGGTACAGAAAAGGTTCCCACTGTACATTGACTTGATAAATAAATGTGCTTCAACAGCTGTCAGACTTTCCTTTATATGACCAGGATTTACCATCGTCCCCTTTTGGTATCTAGGCGCACTGCAATGCTTGCAGCATCCAAGTATTTCTTTCACATGTACCATGTGTAATTGAACAGCCTCTGTAATGAGTGCGTGGAGCCAGTGGAAGCCATATATCGTACTGAACATCCTGCCACATACCGCGTCTCAGCCTGCAGTATCCATGCGAGGAGCACAGGCATCTGCTAAGGGATATTTAGGATACTTGGCAGAAGTCGGGAAACATTGCATTGCACTTGGATACCAAATGAGCTCCATATACATGTATCACTGGGTATATTAGAGGGCTGATTATCGCCTTAAGTCACGTTGAAAAACATGTATGTCTGAAAAAAGAGCTCTATACTCAAATGCGACCCACCTTAACATTTTACAATATGGCACACAAGTTAAATGTTTCCTGGAGCTGTAATTTGATGTTGTTAACAGATGTATTAATGTAATTATTATAATTACAGAGATTGGGTTCTGGTTGGGATTTATGTGGCTTTACTGATGAAAGATAAGATCAAGCAAAAGCAACAACAAGATCAGAAAAGAAGTTACTGCCTTTGTCATTTATGGTTCACAGTTCTGAGAGTTATTATAGATATACCAAGTTAATTACTGTCTTTATTACAATTTTTTTAATTTTGATCTCTCTTTTCTTTCAAGTGGGAGAGAAGTCTCTGTGGCGCAATTGGTCAGCGCGTTCGGCTGTTAACCGAAAGGATGGTGGTTCAAGCCCACCCAGGGACGTAGTGTTTCATATTTCAACAACCTGGTAACATCATGTAAATAAGTAACCTGGCTTCTGTGATCAGGGGCAAAGGTGAGACAAATTAGGATGAAATTTGTGACTGTGGCTTTCACAAGTCTGCTTAAGTCAGATTCCACTTTCTCTGAATAACAACAAAAATGATAATGACTGAGCTCAATAGCTACATTCATGAAAAATACCGTCAGACCAGTTTTAATGTACTGGGCTAATGCCAGCATGTTACCGCTAGCTTCTAGTTATAGTGTCATCTCTTTTTTTGGACCTGCAGGAACAGTCTCTGTGGTGCAATCAGTCAGCTCGTTCTGTTGTTAAAGGGAAGGATGATGGTTGAAGCCCACCCAGGGACGCAGTACTTCATATTTCAAAAACCAGGTAACATTATGTAAATGAGTAGCCGGGCTTCAGCGATCAGGGGTAAAAGTCAGGATCAAATTTGTGAATTAATTACAACAAAATAAATTGATATTGGAAGTGTGAGGAGTAGTCTCTGTGGCGCAATTGGTCAGCGCGTTCGGCTGTTAACTGAAAGGATGGTGGTTCAAGCCCACCCAGGGAAGTAGTATTTCATATTTCAACAACCTGGTAACATCATGCAAATGAAGAGTAACCTGGTTTCTGTGATCAGGGGTAAAGGTGAGACGAACCAGGATCAAATTTATCACTGTGGCTGCCACAAGTCTGCTTAGGTCAGATTCCACTTTCTCCAAATAACAACAAAACCAAATGAGCTAAATAGCTACGTTCATGAAAATTAACGTCAGAAAAGTCAGGCCAGTGTTAACTTTTTGGGCTAATGCCAGCATGCTAACACTTGCTTGTAATTACAGAGTGATCTCTCTTTTTTTAGCTACAAAAGCAGTCTCTGTGGTGCAATCAGGTCAGCGCGTTCGGCTGTTAACCGAAAGGATGGTGGTTCGAGCCCACCCAGGGACGTTGTACTTCATATTTGAACAACTGGGTAACATCATGTAAATAAAATTTAAATTGGTTTCTGCGATCAGGGGTAAAGGTGTGACAAATCAAATTTGCAAAGTCAAATTCCACTTTCTCAAAATAACAAGAAACTAAAATTAGGAAGCCGTGTTTGCAGTATTACAGTACTTAGAGACAGTGGCCTGTATACTGAATTACGACAGTACTATCTGTAGTATGTGTATATTTATGCCCATCATTACTGCATGTCCGTGTGTGTGCTACTAGTCATTAACATAACTTGTTACAGAATCATCCTCCACAAATACCCATCTGTCGCATCAACTTGGTCCAGACTGATCTGGAATGTAAGACGAGCAGGAGGAGGATGTTACCAGACAAACCTGGCAACAAGACAAGTTACCCCGACAACCAGACAAACAACACATATCTGACATGACTACGGGGGCGCACTTGACTGGGCAATCTGTTTTTACCATGCTGATACATGCTCTTTTGGGACAATCCCATCTGATTTTGGCTGTCTCATATTTTATTTTAGCTGCTTGATAAAGGTTAGGAGCCAGTTTTGGATGCAGTTAAAGGCCGGACTCAATTGTACCATAGATGTATTTATTAAAACCTGAGGGGCAGCTTATAGGGGTTTTTAGGGATATGTCACTTGTTTCTTTTCATATTTCCTTTGGGGTTGCTAGAATTCCACCAATATTCACCAAACAAGTGGCTAAATATCTGTGCTAAATCATGCTTACTGTATTCCCCTAATCTAAATCCAGAGGACTTTGTAAAAGATCAAATTCAAAAACAAGCCTGAGGCATTACTGTCTGAAACTGTACCAGCACATATTTTCACACGGTCTAAATATGAACATTCAGCAGAGAAACATGCTGATTTATGAAGTAAATTAGGTCTAGATGACTTTATAATCACTAATTGTGATACGGTTTCAAATCTCCAGCTAGAAGTGTCCCTCAGCTGTTTCTTGTTTATGTGTCTCAGATCAAGTTACTCCATCCTTACTCCCACAAGGAATCTCTTTATCTGATGTGTGATATGATATCTGTTATACCATCACTGTCAATCATCCACATGCCTTCCAGAGAAATATTTTGTTTTTCTTCCATAGAAATGTTTATGCCACAACAGCATCAGATCAATATTGTTCTGTCTAAATGCTGGGTTTGGACAGATTTGGGAAAAAAACAACAACATTATAATCCATGTGACTAAACTATTCCTCTCTAACTTTGACTGATGATATCTTAAATTTGTTGAGTCTGGATGAAGATCGGCCAAGATGAAGTCACACAAAGCACCTGTTCAGCAGTGTGGGAAAGTACTGAAGAAATGTTGAGTGAACACAGAAAATGCACAGATGTAGCCCTAGCAGAGGTCGAGTTTTAAATACACTGTACAAGATTGATTGTTTTAGACAAGTAGTTATCACACGTAGGACCTTTTCCCTGAATTTACCTCGATACTAACAGCATTTTTAATCGAATAATGGCTTTATGGTTTTGTCACAAATGGCCGGAAATACTGGAAATCACTGCCTTGCTGTCTTCTGGTCTATAGTCTGGGCTTCAAATTCACCAGAAGAGGAAAAACCAAACTCCAAATTCACCTAAAGCAAAAAAGTTAAAGTCCTAAAGTGGTCTCATTTCAATCTTTCTGGCTAGCAAACCAAAACACATATTCAAGAATCAACTGTTGAATCGGTGTCTGTAATCCACACTGTCTAAAGGATACAAAGAGCAAAAATAAGAGCTTTGCTTTGATAAAGCTCAGCAAGCTCAAGCTCTTTCTTATACCTCTAAACTGCCGCTAACATCTCTACTGTCAGAGTGGGTTTTCTCCGGGTACTCCGGCTTCCTCCCACAGTCCAAAGACATGCAGGTTAATTGGTGACTCTAAATGTGTGAATGGTTGTCTGTCTCTATGTGTCAGCCCTGCGATAGTCTGGCAACCTGTCCAGGGTGTACCCTGCCTCTCGCCCAATGTCAGCTGGGATAGGCTCCAGCCCCCCTGCGACCCTCAAGAGCATAAGCGGTTACGAAAATGGATGGATGGTCTGTCGATATTAGAATTCAACATCCAAACGATTACACTCGTCCTTTCAGTTCTCCTTCAAGAGCCCCATTTTACCATCTCTCTCGCTCCCGCTGCATTTGTCTTTATACACATATGGCCTTTCTCCTGTCCCCATGGAGTGTATTGAACTGGAATTGCTGTTTGCGCCTGTAAATCATTCAGTTTCCACTTTTTCCAAATAGCAACAAAATAAACATCTAATAATCTAGACTGAAGACAAAAGCTGAAAGTCTTCATTAACAGGTTTCATGTCTTCCAAATAATAAAAAAATAACTAATCTATATAAACGTATTCAGGAAGCCATGTTAGCAGCATTATAGCACTAATGCACTAAGAATAAGCCAGTTAATTTTATCTGTCTCTGTTGTCCTGACTTGTGTTTAGATGCTGCATCGTCAGAATAAATCAGATAAACAACCAGACAGGTGACGACAAGCTAACAAGGTGCTGTCACAGTCAGATAACTAACCTGCCAAAATCAATCACACTGAAGCGAAACGATGCCTCTCCAGATGTTACCTACTCTGATGAGGCCAAAGGTGAGGGGAGTGAAGATGCCCATAAAGACAGAGACAAATGGATGATGGGATCCAGAAGTGGAGGACAGCTCCAAACCAGGTGTGTAGGCCTGTACCTCTAAGGTACTCCGCTTGTCCTACACTGTGTTTAAAATGACTGATGATTGAACTGTGAGTGCCCAGACACATTTGTCTTTCTGCTGTTTTATCCACCATTGTGTCTCTTAGCCCAACATTAAAATGTCTGAACAGTGAGAGAAGTTTCTAACAATTTACAGCAAGTAGAATTACCGCCTCGCGGTTGTACGACTCCACAAACCAGCTAATGTCTGTCGAGACTCATATGGAGCAATGACAGTTGACAATGCTTCAAATATGGATATTTCTGCAAAGAAGCCACAAATTCTAAATGCTGATGTTTCACACACATCCGCAACCTGGCAGCACAGAAGAGCTATACGATCAGCACAGTTTCAAGGTGGGTACCGAAGATTAGTGTGGCCAATTCAGCATCTGACCAAATGTCTCCCTAATGGCCAAATGGCACCGAATAATGGCCAAAAAAGTGTTTTTTAAGAACATTTGGATGTTACAGTGAAGTTGACCTTTGACCTTTTGAACAGAAAATATCATTGCTTTCATCATTTTATCCTATTAGACATTTGTGTGAAATTCTGTCATAATTAGCGAATGAATTCATGAGATATGGCCAAAAACAGTCCAAGTCCAAGTGGACGTTTGTGCCAAATTTGATGTAATTCCCTCAAGGCGTTTATGAGATACTGCGTTCGTAAGAATGGGATAGACAGAAGGATGGACAGGCTAGCCGCAAACATAACGCGTACATAAAACGCTTACACGACAGCAGGAGGGAGCTGAGAAAGAAAGGTGTCACAATAAAATACGACTTTGGGAAACCCCAGGAAAATGTAAAGCTGTCATCTCAAAATGTGATTAATATCCTGTTAAATGGCTCAGCTACACTGCCTAATATATAAACTGGTGTCATATAGCAAACCAGCCATTCATACCCTCAAACTCAAAGCGATATAGTCACTCATCACCTCATCTGCTGCCAAGTGTGTGTGTGAGTGTGTGTGACACACATTCCTCTATCTTGCATGTCTTTTCTGTCTCTTCAAGAGTTACATGACAAGACAAGAGACATACATAGCTGTCCCTCACCACTATGCAAGTGTACGGACTGAGTGTGTCAGCAGGGAAGCATCTCGATCCAAACACACAGCTGCTTTTACAGACCCACAAACTAGATGGTCACTGTCTTTCCGTCTCTCACTCCATCTATCCATCTTTTGATTTGTTCATCATTCTAGGGTTTAAACTAGCCTTGAAAGTCCTTGAAAGTTTGCAGGAAACTACTGTGGAAGTCCTGAACAATTTTTCCAAAATAAAAACTGGTCTTAAAAGTACTTACTGCTGCATATGATCCCCAAATCATCATTTACTTTTTAAATTGAAGTGAAATTTTAAAAAATCTTCAAGTTTGAGAAAATTGAGCACAAAATGTGTGCCAAAATTAAATTTCTGTCAACTCAGTGCCATTTCAATATACAGTACACCTACTGAAGAAATTAAAGAATGAATGGATGAACCAAGACACATGAAAACAGTCCATCAGACCTTGAACTAAATCCCAGTCCCCTTAATGCCAAAAAATTCTAGTGTCATCCTAACACAACCCTCCTCTGTCTTCATCTCCCTCCCTCTCCCTCACTTTTCATCCTGTCCTCCGCCTCTCTGACCCTGAAACAGAGGAAGGACCTCCAAAGGGAGGGAAGGAGGACGAGAGACATGGGAGTAATGAAAGTAGGGAGAAGTGGGTTTCTAGCGGAGTGGATCAGAGAGGGCTATGGAGGTCAGGAATGTCATGTTGTCGGCTGCAGGGGGTCAGGATCACTGGGTTTAATGGTCTGCAGAGACCTCATATGAGAACTCAACATTTCCAGAACTGGGAATGTGAGGAATTCAAAGGGACAGTGAAGGAGGGTTTGTTTTCTGAGGTGGATAATTTTACTTATCTGGAGAAGGGCTTGGGAGATCCAAGAATTCTTGGGATGCTGCTTTTTGACAGAGGTCATACTGGCTCGAAGTCAATGGAATGATTAATCAAATGTAAAGAAATTAACATAAATTAAGATTTCCCCTTCAAAAACAGTCTTGTTTTAACATCACCATCATCGTTCTGAATTGCTTGTTGCACTGCTAACATAAAAATTAACTGTCAATCAAACACTAAGGCCTCTATCACCCAAAGCTTTAGATGAAGTAAGACCTTCTTCCTTGATTTTTGGAGGGTGTATGAGTGAATTTTTGTCTATAACTGCTGATGCAAACTGCTCAGTAATTTTGCTTTTTGTTGATTGAGACCTACTGTACAACAACTTGTTGAATAAGGAAAGCACTGCATCCAAGATATTCGTTGCACCTCAAGGACACACCCAAAAACCTACAGGAAAACTACTTAAAAATGGCTTTGCCAAATTAGTATCTTTTGATGAAATAAGAGATTTTCTTAAGAGAAAATGGACGCAGGCATCATGGACATCTGTACCAAATTAAATGGCAATCCCTCAAAAACTTAACACAGTATTTCACCCTGGACCAAAGTGCACCACTTGTCCTATATTAACATCCCATGAGGCCGCTACTTTACAACTTACTTGACATTTTATTTTGTACATTTGTATATCAATGGTTGTATGGAGTAACATAAACCACCATGGTACCTTTTCCCCAACCAACAGACTTCTGTGAAATTTACCAGGAGCCAACAACAACATTGTGTAATGTATAGCAGAGAGATGGAGAGTGGACAGACGGTTGGTTATATCCTGTCTGGATGTTCACCTGGACATTTCTTTATGCAGGTGTATCTGTGTGTTTGTTTTAGCCTTGTACCTATGAAAAATGGGAATTCAGGATGCACACAGTAAATTTCCTGTCTGTGTGTGTGTGTGTGTTTCATTCCTCTATCAAAGTAGGAATGTAATGCATTTGTCTTTAAAATTTCCTGTCTGCTCAAACCTCTCACGTGGATGTTTACTTGTAGCTTTTGTGTATATGAGCATCGCTCCATGATGGCTTACATGCACACATGCCAGACCTGGGTCAGACGGCCTCCGCAAATACCTTTTATGGTTTGTTTTACTTTACGCTGGCGCCACAGAAACAATCACACAATCACCGAAAATGCATTGAACATTCACTGCGGTGTGCTTTTGTGTGATTGATAACTCAGTGTGCTGTGTCTGGATCGCTGTGGCACACACACCGTGACCATGTGGAACCTCAGGCAGGTTAAAACAAATTACATATTTGCAGATAGTGTTGAGCACCGGGATTTCGGTGTGCTTAATCTCTTAGCATCACTGAAAGATTGTTGCATGGACACGTCTGCATTCAGCTCAGCAGCTGGCTGGTTGTGTGCACCACTAACTCCTTTACATCTTCTCATTTGTAGTTCAATACTGTGACTTGCACGCATATAGACTTGAACCTGAACGTGTGTGTATTTAGGTGAAGGTGTATCAACATGTTCTTGTTGATGTTTTGTTTTCTTTGCGTACTTTTACCCTTGCATGTTGCTCCATTTACAATTCAGTGTATTTTCTGCATGTGCTGATACGAGAAATAGACACAAGTCACACACATGCACACAGTTACCACAATATGTCAAGGACATGTGCAAATCTTTGCAACAAAATGTAATGTAGCATGTAGCGATCATCATAGGTTGTTTTGATTTGCATGTTTCTCTGCACACTTTGCTGGAGTTGGTCAACCACAACTGGCAATGTGTCATCACACTACATAAAGGACTACTACAACAACGGCAGATTAATAATCACCATTTTACTGCCAAATCTGCAATAATGAGTGCTATTTTAATAAACTGTATCAAGTGCATAAAGATGCCATAAAAAAGGAATCAGAATCTGGACTGGAAATTAAAGAAGTGGACCAGAAGACACTGCAAAATTTGAGAAAAATGTGGAAGCAACACACGGCAAAACGATAATGAAAAAATCACAACAGGCTCATGGAAGCAATATAAAACACAAGGATGGTGTATAGCATTAGCCGCTACGTTATAAAGCTTCTTAAGTTTTTGTCAGGGAAATTTATTCATGATTTAAAACTTAACATGCATACATCCATATCTGAAGGAAAAAATTCACCTATTTTTCTTAAAATTGTCACCAAATTTTAAAAAATTGTGCAATGTTATGTCATTTAACTACTTTTTTCAAACTAGCATACATTTTAATGAGAAAAAAAAGGTGAAATTGGACATTATGTGGATCCTTCAGCGCAGCTGTTAACATGTGCGTCAACAAATATCCATCACTGTAATAAGAGCGTGTAATTACTGAGGTATGTAGAGAGTGTGTAAGGGTGTGTATACATGAAAGTGTGTGTGTTTGGTGTTTGGTGTTGGCTTCTTATGTAAACAGGACAGTGCTTTGTAGTAATTCCCACAGGAATTAACATGAACAACAGTTTTGACTGTCAACCCAACAACTGTCGATCAGTCAAGCCTTGTTAGTTGGTGTCCCTAAATAGTCTCTCTAAATACCTGTATAATTACGTCCTCTTATTCCAATGGGGGGCATCTGTTGAAATTATTTTAATTACCATACACACACACAAACACGTACACACTGAGAGCACCATGATCAGATCAGATCAGGTCAGGGTTTTTGGATGAGGGGTGTAATAGGCGTCGGTACATCTGAACAGCCTGCAGGCCTCAGATTCAGGGAGGAGAGACGGAGACAGATAGAGAACGAGGGGTGGAGAGAGGAGATATGAGGTGGAGTGAGGTGAGGTGAGGAGGAAGGTAAGGGAAGGAAAAAAGCAGGAATGAAGATGGAAGACTTCGGCTATCTATAAAGGATAATGGAAAAGGCTGGTGTGAGCGCTGTGATTTGAAGAATCCAGTAAACATTATTATATTGTACCATCTGATATTTTCTGTTTCTAAAAAGCTGGAGGCTTCATGTCCTATTCTGTCCTAATCTATGCCAATAAACCAACTGTCAATTTAGGACTTAGGCCACCGACATCATTGACGGGTGCTAAAAGTAGAGCTTCACTTTTCTAAGAACAGTGTTGGGAATTAACTGAATACATTTACTCAAGTACTCTACTCAAGTACAATTCTAAGTTTCTTGTACTGAAATCCACAAGCCATCCACCAGTATGTATTGTAAAAAGTAGCTCTATCTTTACCAGCTGCAACATAATCTAATTTGGAAATTGGACATGTACGTTGTCTTGAAGGGCTGCAACTAATTGTAATGATGGTGATAATGTCAGGGTTTAGGGGGTTGGTGCAGACGGGATGAGGGGGAAAGGGAACAAGGGAAATGAGGGGGGCAGAGAAATGTCAGATCTTTTCTTGAATTGTGCCACATTTGTGACTGCAACACTGCCTTTTACACCTATAATATAAACAACAAACAAAATGGGCCATTCCACGTTATGAGTATTTTTACTTTTGGTACTTTGAACATATCTTGATGCTAATATGTTTGTACTTTTATGCAAGTAAAAGTTGGAATGCAGGACTTTTTAATTACCTCACTGTACAGTGGGTAAAATTGTGTAAATTTCCTTCAAAATTTCATAAAGCCCACATCCCATCTTCAAATTGCTTGTTTTGTCCAAACAACAGTCTAAAAAAAATCCCCAAATACACAGTATTGGGCAGAAAAATTTCATCAACAACAGCTGGCCAAAACATCAGCATGAAAATAATTTCGTAAGAAAACCTGTAAATTTACACTTGGTCAAATACACTCCCTTTCATTCCCCTCACTTTCTGTGATGTGAAATTTCTTCACTGCCCTGTTCTCTCCCTCCTCCCCTCAACTTGTTCCTCACTTTAATTTTGACCCTTTCATCCTCCTGTCATGAGCCTCTGCCCCAGTGCCCTCTGAATGAGCCTCGACACAGACAGATGAGGAAAGAAAGAGAGACAGAAAAGAAAGACTGACAGACAACGGGAGAAGGGGAGGGGAGGGGGAGAGAGAAAGAGAAGAAAGAGGGAGGGCAGCTGATCGGGATCGCCCCGGTAATTTACGGCTTTTCATAGTGATGCAAAAAAGTCTATAAATTGAGCTGATGTGAGGCTATTGACTCACTCCCCCATTAACACAGCAACACACAGCACAGCACACACACACACACACACACACACACACACACACACACACACACACACACACACACACACACACACACAAACAAAATAAAAATTTGGAGCGGTGAGTTCAGCAGCCTTCTTTTTGAAGACTAATGAAATAGTTACTCAGCACACTGAGGTCAGCTCCCTGTGTGTACGTGAGTGTGAATCAGTCCATGACCTTTGCAAATAAAGACACTGAACAGCCCCTTGACACAACACTGGCAGATATATGACTGTCTCTTTATATCTTTGTGTTGTCTGTCCCCACAATAACTCCTGTCCGTCCCTCTGTCACTCTTTCTATTCCGTCTACGTCCATTTTATTTCTCCACTTCTGTCATCGTTTATTTCTCCTCACTTAATTTCTTATCTCTACTTTTCATGCTCTAATTAAGTTGACAGGACAGCGATGACACTTTGATTTAAGTGACAGAGTTTTCTTCTGTGTATGTGTGAAACAGAGAGAAAGGAAGACACACAATACCAGGTCACTAAATGAAGGCCTTTGCAGGAGTTCAAGGTGACCTTTGACCCCCCGTGGACAGCTGTGCTCCGGACATTTCTCCATCGACAAGTGAAAGAGATGCACAAGTTCACAGATATAGTGTCTTTCTATAAATATTTCCTCCTCATCATCTCAATTAGTAATTTACTGTCATTTAACTCGTGTTTTGACTTCACATGAAGGATTTGTCGCGCTTTTTAGTGTCAAGGAATTTAAATTTTTGGTAACCAGAATCTTTTGAAATAAACTTAAAATGCATTATATTTAAATCGCAGGCTGACATCTTGGAGCTAGCTTTGCATCTGACACCAATATGGCAAGAGAATTTAACCTCAAGCCATTTTTACTACCAGTTGAAATGTGACCATGGCACTACATATAAAAAAAACTAGGGCAAGTGTTTTCTATTCATTTAGCATCTGGTTTATACAATAATTTTGCTACTTTTAGACTTTATTTACTTAATGTAGGGCAACATTCTTGTATGGCTGCTTGTTTTAAGACATGTTTAACATTTTGCTTCTTTTGTTACATAAAAAAAAAACAATTACAGAGAAATTTGTTAAATTTTTTAGAAAAAAATTGCAGAAAAATATGTTAAAATTTCTCAAAACATTGCTATCAATGAGAAACATCATTTTAATTTTGGTAAAGGGTAACATATTGACATTACATATATCAAAAGCAATGTTGGTTTTTTGTGTATTCAGAGCCCATTGGGTGATGTTGCACTATAAACAAACTGAAAATAATGTTAAAAGTGGCACAATAACAAGTATAATTTTAAGTTTCATATACTACTTCCAGTTAGCAGAGAAAGATACTTAAAAAATGTATGAAGCAACACACACCGTAGTGTGTAAAGTAGCTGAGAATCAGCTCATAGCAGAGGAGCAGGAGACCCTATTAAACCCCCTCCCACCGCGACAGCAGCCCTTTTGAATGGTAATGCTATTCTCTCCTTAGCTACGGTAAAAACACCACATCACAATGCACTGCTCATCTTCTTCACCGCAGTCCACTCTACAGGAGGTCACACACACACACACACACACACACACACACACGCACACAAAAGGACGGATGGGTTTCTAGCTTTAGCAGGAGCTGCATGTCGACACAAACCAAGTGAGATGGATTGTAACCTGTTGCAGATTATTACTGGACCAAAGGGCCACACACACACCCAAACACATTGTCTTTCACACACACACACACACACAGACGGTGGTAGCCTTTGAGGTTTTAAACAGAGCAATCCCCAGACACCACTTTGCTCCATGTGAGGGGCTTAAGGGGCCCCTGGGGAACAGTTAAAACCTGGCGACTTTGTAGGTCAGAGACCTGCTGGTGGCTGGAGAGTGAGCGCACTACTACACTTAAAACCAATGGCTCTTTCTGACTAAGACACTGAAAAACCAAAACACAGGGAAACTAGAAGGGCTATCCTGCAATGCTAACAAAAGTGAAAAAATAATTTGTGTAGCCACCCTGCGACTCGGACCCGCTCCGAAATTTATCAGGTTCGTCCTTTACCTATGCTACACCCTACCACCAAGTTTGATTAAAATCTGGCCTGTTGTTTGTCACGCATCCTACTGATAAACAGACGAGGAAACAAACAAAAAAAACACAACTATAACCTTCTTGGCAGAGGTTAATAGACCCATAGATAAGATGGATACCATCTGGGTGGAGCAGGAATGTAAAACTGGTGGTGATGGTATGATAGTGACATAAAAAATACACTGGAAAAGTCAAAACTGCATGATTGAGACAAAAGATAGAAGAAGAAGTGGAAAATAAAGAGGAGACAGGGTAGAGGAACCTTTTCGGAAAAGTTATGTAAAACCTTTTAGGGCCCCAGCAGGAGCTGTACAAAGTCTGATCAATTTTCTCAAGTGAGTGAGTCAGCGTTTGGTTGGGGCTGAAAACTATAAGTTTAAATGCTTATCTTGTTGGGGGTCGGAAGGGGGTGGAGCCTATCCCAGCTGACATTGGGCAAGAGGCGGGGTACATCCTGGACAGGTCGCCAGAGTATCACAGGGCTGACACATAGATACGGACAACCATTCACACTCACATTCACCAATTTAGAGTCACCAATTAACCTGCATGTCTTTGGACTGTGGGAGGAAGCCGGAGCACCCGGAGAAAACCCACGCTGACACAGGAAGAACATGCAAACTCCACAAAGGAGGGCAAACCGTCCACCCTGGGTTCAAACCAAGAACCCTCTTGCTTTGAGGTGACAATGCTAACCACTGTACCACTGTGACGCCAAATTTGAAAGTGAAAATAAAAATCAGCTGCTCAAGGCTAAATTAACCTTTGATTTCTACCTTAGAGCCATTCTCTAAACTGAGCTTACAACTTGTGTTTCTCTTCTTTTCTATCCCAAATCTTCAGTCAGAGCGAGATCAGATTGCAGGTGAATATTGGCTTTGCTTCTGACAGCTTTAACGTTAGCTCAACAGATCAGTAGCTAGGCTGCTTTAGCATTAGCCGCACAGGTTGGGTTACAGGTATAAGTTAGCTTTACTTGAGGGCTGCGTGAATGGTGGTATTGTAGATATAAAAGAGGCTCGGGCATTGTGAGGGCCTTAGTGAATGAGGCAGAAAAGAGTTAATTGGTGCCTTTTATCACAGTGTGCTACCTGTGACCCAGTAGGTGTCAGGTTGCTTTAAATCTTTACATTTTTTAATCTGAACTCTGCTTAAAGAGCTTTGTGAGAGGAACATGCAGTAGACTCTTAAACTGGTCACTGGGTTACATTCCCATCCCAGTCCAGAGGCAAGACCACATTTTTAAATTAATTGTAAGGTGTTAAGTTATTTAGCACCCTTACTAAAACACCAAATCGCTCAACAACTAAAACGCCTTTGACCACACCACAAAGATAAGCAGTGTAATGTTTTCGTTAGCGGGATTTGCTTATGCTCATTTGGTTGCGGTTTAGAGTAACTGAGGAACATAACCCACATCAGGGATAAAAATAAATTGGTAGTTTGAGTGATTTACAAGCTAAGGTGTGCATCTGAGGTTGTGTATGTGTGTGTACGTTTGATGCACTAACAACTAAGCTCCCTGCTGAAGGTGTATATGCCGAGGCCACCCACAAAGACAGAGGACAGTTGCCAGATACCAAGGGGGAGGACTGAGTGTGTGTAGGATGGGAAATTATCTATATATCACTTCTCAAAGTGGTGTGTAATCCTATCATTGACAATCGCACAACATGTTTCCTACTATCTCATCAAAAATCCCCAGAACACTTGTCTTGCCTAAACATGCGCAACCCCACCTGACCTCACAAACATACAAACACAAACATTCCTTAAAATGAGTCAATTCCATAGTTTTATAACACATAATAAAACTATGGATAAATGTCTGACAAACAGTACTTGGCTTTGCCGAAAATGTAAACGCAAACCACAAACATCTGTCAGCAGCAGACATCCAGAGAGGAACAAGAAGATCTATGTTTCAACTGGGCTGTGAGGGACTGCCTGCTCCCCCATCATCTCGCTACCCTAATTCCTTCAGGTTTGGGTAAGGCGGGACATCTAACTGGCCATTTGACTCTTGTTCAGATAAACCATACTATCAACTTTTCCCCATTCATTCCAAAACACAAACATTTTAAGGGATACTTCTTTTGGATATCATTCAATCATTGCTCCACCAATAAATCCCGAATTACACTATACTTTCAGCTGGGCTTTTGAACATTGTGTTGTGGCAAAACTTTTAGGCCTTGAAACGAACTTAACATAGAGCTCAACAGCAATGAAGCTGATATGCTGCCAGAGGGATTTGATAACTGTTTTTTTTATCTGACTATTTTTTTTGGGCTGTTCCTCATTACAGGAATTTATTCTGAAGAAGTCGCCATCCTCTGCGAAGACGCAAGCTTTGAACTATTCAAAGCCACCTTTACAGCTAACAAAAAAGTATGTAATCCTTTAAAGAAATGGTGTAAAGGTCATGCATGACACCACATTACAAGAAATCTCATACTCAGTTATTTGCTGTTGCTCTACGCCAGTGGTTTCCAACCTATCGGCCACATGCTGAATCTATGGGGTCACAGGATAATTAAAGGAAATATTAAGTGTTATTCTTATCCTTCTTTTTTCTTTTGAAATACTACTAATTCATTGGGCCTCTAAGAATTCCTTCAAATGAACCAATCTGAGACAGAAAAACTCACAATTCATGTTTTGAGCCGGCAATAACTGGTAATGAAGGGTCACAAGCCTGGGGATGGCGTGCCAATGAGAAATGCAGGGGAGGTGTTGAGAAAGAAGTCTTTCTGTGTGTTTGCATGTTTCTGTGTACATGCTTGGGACCCCCTCTGTCTGTGTGAATGGGGGTAGAAAGGTCACAAGCGGACATCACAGATCTGGGACACAGTGATAGAGAGAAGGGGGTGGTGATGGTGGAGGAGGGATGCATGACAGCTTCATCACGTGCTGTTGGAATCAGCCATGCACCTGATCCTCTTTCTTTCTCTTTTGCTTTTCATTTTGTCCAGTTGTCCAGTACTTTGGTTTATCTGTCTAACAATTTGGTTCTCTTTACCTTGAGCCTTTGAACCTCTCACGCTGGCGTGGCTTGAGCAGGAAGATAGCAACACGTCAGGAAAAGCCATGCAAACAGGTTGCTGTAATGGAGCCAAATAAGAGCCCCATCACACTATTTGGAGAGCATACCATTCTTGCATTGCTTCTAATTAAACACAGATGAAAATGATTTGTGTGCTCTGCAGCAATTTTTTATGCAGCACGAAGACAAGCCATCACCAGTCACATACTGATGGATCGTTCTAGCGTGATAATTCACGGCAGCATTGTGTACCAATACAGATGTTCAAAATGATTCTGCTACTTTTCCAACTTGGAAAAGGTTGCAGTTTAACATCTGCCTAACTATTACTGGCTGTTTTCCAAATTCCAAAGAAGAAGTAGGTCTATCCTATAATTACGTGTGGCTAATATTGAGAAATGTTGTTTAAATCGTTACCAAGGCTTGTGCCATGTAAACACCTCTAGCTAAAGAGGCAATAAATCAGCTGGGTGTTTTTTAGCTCTGCCAGGCAAATATTTCTCCCTGCTGGCTTAATTACAAAAGTCAGGCTTCTGCTTGACAGGTAAAATTTCCAGTACGTATTTTTGCCCATTCTGAGATAATTATATATTTCACAAAGCAGGGTGTGAGAGTTTAGTTAAGCCAAAAACTAGAGCTAATGGGTAACTAAAGGTTATTCCTTCACAAAACATTGATAAGATCTTTCCTTACACACACAGATACTGTTTTCTCACAGCTTTCCTCGACAGCGTGTGAGAAGTGCCACCCACACTAGATGGGTCATCCAAAACAGATTGTGGGCTACTTTCATAAATCAGACATCTCAACACTGCAGCGAAAAAAATCATTTATCTTGTGGAATATAAGCCTACCAGAACACCTGTCACAGGCTGGCTGATAACTGAATTTATCCATGCACAGCATCTACGGTGTGTTGTAACGGAAGACTTGGCGAAAAATGTCAACTGCTGGTGAAATACGTCTTTTCATAAATAAACTCTGATCCTCCTGCTGTCTTAGAGAGACAAACACACACACTATTTTACAACCAAACTCATCTCACTGAAAAATTATCGATCGTTTGCTGGTTGCAGCTTCTTAAAGACTTCAAGTGTCAACTGGGAAATTCAGATTTTTCATTGTTTTCTAACATTTTGTCGACTAAACTCTCAAATATTTGATTAAACAATAATGGGAATAATCATTGAGCCACAAGAAAAGCACTGTTTGGTGACATACGTAATCTAAAATTATATATATTAAATTCTCAGTACCACATAACTGCGAAACTCCAAAAACAAGGATGCAGAGGTTTAAAATAGGTCTGCTGTGACGAGTCGCAACAAGAGCTGTTGCTTGCCAGTGATGGATGGAAAACACAAATTCCCCAAAACCAAACCAGAACATGTTTTCCAACACAGTGTGAAGTGCAAACAGTGCAGAGAGCGTAAAATATGTTTGAGCATCAGTGCAAAAAAAGTTCTTGATTTCCATCCTAATCTTAAACCTAACAGTGAATTTATAGGGATCCATCAGGGTAGCTCGCACTCACCCACGTGTGTTTTTCAATGCACACACATACATACATACAGAGACCTGCCACAGCACGTTACCTGCTCGACTTTTTCTGACACGTTCCTAAATCATACATCGTACCTAATGAGGCTCGGCTGCATGCTCGATCTGTTGTACGCCTGAGCGTAAATCAAAGCCGCTGACGTCAATACTAGCAATAAAACACTGCAGGAAACATTATGGGCTTGGAACAATCACAGTAACATGCGACAAAAAAGCAGCGAAAGGGAGGAAACGTGTGAGGAACACAAAGGGATGTAAAGAGAAAAAAAAAAAAGAGACATGGATCTTAATCTCTCTTTACCTATCTCTGCGGTTGTAGGGCTTGTATAAACCTGTGGTTAACAGCACACGGGGCCCTGATGAATAAGACATATTGACAAGTAAAAACCCTATGTATGTGTGTATGTGTGTGTGTGTTGGTTACATATGTCAAAGTGTGGTGAGTAGCTACAGTATATACAGAAATTCCTGTCGAGGCTGGTCATTATATATCTGGAGGCTAATCCTCTTCAAAATAGAGCTGAAGGAGCTTATCATCACAAATCAGGGGTTTCTAGGAATGAAGAGGATAAGGAGAAAAAAAGAGGAGAAAAAATGAGAGGTGGAAATGGAGAGAGGATGAATTTCAACATGTAGCTTCCCCTGTAGGTTCAGGCAGTGTTTTTCTTTCACATCTTTTGTCTGACACCTTTTTAGTTTTGGCTTCTTTGCTAAAAGGATGTTTGACAGGGGAAGAAACCCAGGAAGTTACATGCTCTCTCAGGGTTTGAAACCTCCAGGTTAGCAAAACTTCCATCTGCAAGTAGCTTTAACCCGCTGTATCTACAGTACTTGTGTACACAAAATGTTTTCTTATGCAAACAAGGGATTGTTACAGACATTTTAGGTGTGCTCACATTTAGTTTCATCTCCAATAAAGTATATTTAGAAAGGTTTCAATTAAGTTTCTATGTTCCTAGTGTTAGCAGCTACATTGGTGAAGACATTGATGTCATAACCAATAATTATGGCTAAAACTCCTCATTTGACTGGATAGCAGGGTTGCAAATGTTTTTTATTTCCATTAACAGTTAATTATTAATTATATTTTAGACTACTTTCATCTACAAACATTAGACAATGGTGAGAAACGTTCCTAGAACCTAAGGGGGCATCTTAGAATCACTTTTTTTGTCTGACCAGCAGTCCAAAACCACGATATATTGAGCTTTTTATTAGAGAGGGGAGAGAGGAGAGAGAGGAAGAAGGAGAGGGTAGTAGTGTTGTTAAAAGAGGAAGAAAGTGACAGAGTAATGGAGGCAGATGGAAGATGGATGGATAGTGTGACAGACATTTGTTGACCAGCCTCCATCGTCACGGCAGCTGCTTGTTTTGACAGTACAGTACCCCCTTCTCCATACTGTACCACCCCATTTGTGAAACCAGCCCGCCTCACACAAGGAATTCAACCCCAAATCACCGAAACATCTTCCGTCACTCAGCTGCATGTTGGTTGTCCAGGGCTTCAAAAACAATCCCAGGTAGTAAGTTCAACCTGTCAATCGCAATCTATCAAACCGGCTTGGAGGGGGTTGATTACGGCCCCGGAGGGGGATTGTGGGTATTTAAACAATCACTGATTGACGAGTGGCAGCTCTGAATGGGGATCAGTGCATTGTGCGGATTACCAACTGACACAGGGGCATTCTTCCAAGCAGTAGCTAGATTGACAGTAGGAGTGATACATGATAACTGATCTGAGACCAGTAATTGTTTTGTCACATGCCATCTATATTTGATAGTCATTATTTAAGAGCTTTTGACAAATTACTGGTCCAAAACCTTAAAAAAAGAATCTTTTTAGTACTAAAAATATCATTTTAAGGTTGAATCTGAGTTATTAAAATTACTGCATTAAGCTGAGAATTCATCAAATTAAGTAAAAATCACTGAGGCATGTCTACAATTGTGACAATAGAAAACATATATGTTATACTTGGGACAAAAATCCCATGACCCCATGCTAACAGAAGGATGTATCTGCTGTGTCCCCTCTATTTCACCACAAACAGAAGACAATACAGCTAACACTTCGTTCCCAAAGGGATGAAGATGGAGAGGTTGTTTCTCTTCTCTTTTTTCTTTCATCAGGCATGTGAACTGCAGAAACCCTCCAGTGCTTTTCCAAACACACAGTAATGTAATCTCTACAGCTGGCCAAGGGAGACAAGCTGAGACACAAACACGCTGAGTAAAACACACACGGAGACACATGCAAACACAGTCGTACACATGCACATGCAAGCATACTGTCCGTGGACTTTCAACCGCACACTAAGTTCCTGTGGTTGTATGTCAAGTGTAACAGGGGGACAGAGAAACCAAATACTGTATTTCAAACCTAAACTTCCTTCACTACATGTGGGTGACAGGAGGATGTAGAATGTAACAACAGCTTTGAAGATGGTGAACATGAGGGGACATGTGATTAACCATGACTTTAAACAGAATGCAGCCCCTGCAAAAGTTTGGATACAAGACTGTGAACATACAGTAACACTGGTTAGCAGCCATATGGTCATATGGACACTGTGAGAGTAAAAGCTGTTTATAACCTTGCATTGGTTGCTCCAAAATAAGTTATAATTTGGCCTGCATTTACCTGCAAACCTTGGCACATCTGTTAATTTGGGGGTGAGAGAAAGAGAGAGAGAGACAGAGATAACAACAGAGAGCTATGCTCGACACTGCACAGGCATGCTGTGCAGGCAATTATCAAATTAACTCCTTTAGTCTATACACTCACTTAAGGCCTGATGTATACAGACGCTCAGAGTGTGTGTGTGGGTGTGTGTGTGTGTGTGTGTGTGTGTGTGTACACGTCCCTTTCAATATAAAAACCGGACCCTTCGGCCGCTCAATCTTTATATTTCTATGGATCCGCTAAAGAGTTGATGTAATGAATTCTATTCATCTTTATCTTTGCTACTACACAATGGAGAGGCTCCTAAAACTTTATTTCTGATAAAGAGAAGTCTGGTTATTAGCCTTAGGACTAATTTGTAGTTGCGTGTTGGCTCTACGCAGAGCCCACGTCGTAACCTAGGCACGTGGCCTATGCTGTTGTGAGCATTTATTTTTGTGTGGTGGTTTTTCTTTGTCGTTTTGCAGTTACACCTCCAAAACACTAGTCGGCGGTGGGATTTCTGTGAAGTGCTGTTAAGTTTAGTTGATTCAAAACACACATAAAACATGGCTTAACAGAGACAATTTCAAACACAAGTACACAAACCAGCTTCATTACAACTTACAAAGTTCACAGACGAAACACTTGTCTCCAAATACAACATGCTAACGTTATTAGCACAAGCCTATGATATTTTACATTGTATAAATTAGCCTAGCGGTTAATGAACAAAAAAGTGCTTTCTGAAGCCATATTTCCAATCATGAGTGGTTAATCAATCAATCCCATAACTGCATTAAAAGGACCAAGTTAGCTGGATCAGGAGACAGGGTCATTTTAGCCTCAAAACATTATGTAAGTCTGGATTTATTAAACCAGAATTTAAGAACAGGTCCCAGTCCTTTGCATTCAAACACCACCCTGCAGGGTGGAGTGGGGGGACATGAAGTGACAGGCGCTGATAGGTACAGGGGTGCAGATTACATAAATGCGATAAACATACACACACACACACTCGAGGAAGCACTATTTTAACGACAGTGACGACCCCTGCTCGCTGTAATTGCTGCTCTTGGTTTAAAATAACTGAGATGGAGCGATGGGAGGCTCCAGAGAGAGAGAGAGAGGAGGGTCGGATTCTCTGCCTATCTGTCTGAGTCATCCAGAGGCCGAGGCACGGTTAAGGAGGGGTGAGGGGACTAAAATATAGCTTTGAAGAATATATTTATCTCTAGTGAAGGTGGCACGGCTGCAGCACCGACTGCAGATTACCTGTTTTCTAATTTTAAGACGAATCTGTCTCGTGTTGACTGTTGAAATACACTTCCATATCAACAATTTTTAGGTGTTCACAGGTCTGTTTCTTAAACTACAGCTTGGCACCAGGAGCAGAGTCATGAGGCTACTGCTGCCCAAGATCCTGCATGACAAGATTATCAAAATATCCTTTAATGAGTCTGGGTAGCAGCCAGGAAGAGAGGCTACCTTCTCTAGTTTTGGGTTTGCTCATTTGTTATTAGAAAACAGTGAAACAGAAGCCTCATATGTCCTGTTAAAAAAACAGGATTTTGCGTTTAAGCCAAAGAGACAGTCTGTGCGGTGGAAGTCCCCCTCCACGGGTGTGTTTGTGTCCATAAAGAAGTGTCTCAGTTCTAAAATCAGACAGAGGTCAAGGGTCAAAGCCGCAGTGTCCCTACTCTGCTCCTTAACTGCTGAGTGTGTGTGCTGTTTTAGATAACATAGAGGTAAAAAACAGGGTAACAAGAGCAAAGAGAGGGGAAAATAAAACGTCATGAAAATAAAGAATGAATAGAAATAAATAAAACCTCTTTATCTTCTAGCTAGTCTTCCTAATCTTCATCCTCCTCTACTGCCCCCTCTTCCCTTAATATTTCTCTCCCTTTTCTACATGTCTCCTCTTTCTCAACTGGTTGGCTCCTCATCCTTTTCTGAAGCAAAGTCATCCTTATTTTTTTCTCCTTCTTGCCTCTCCTCCTCTCTTCTTATATTTTTCTCCTCCTCTTCTTTCTCTTCTGCCATCCAAAACACCAGAAAAAAGGTTGGGTTGTATTTTTCTGCAAACAACGCATATGTAGTTATACATACGATACGATACAGTATGGTACGCATCGATATGATCCGATTAAAAAATGCTGTGGTTAATGTGTGGTTAGGTTTAGTTACAAAAAACAATTGATCATGGCTGTGAAAATATCATGTTTTGGCATAAAATATCAAGTCTCAGCGCCCCAATTCCAGCTAGAAATGCAGATTCAAAAGGTGGCTCTATCCTGGCGGGAAACGCAGTGGTGTCTTGATAAAAAAAACACCCTCTTTTCGTGGCACTATCCCTGTGGAAAAACAGCAATGACTTGCAATGACTTGCCAATGACAAACACTTTTGTTTGTTGGCCTGGAACAGTTGTCTGCAGTGGTCCGCAGCTTGGCAGGCGTCTCAACTAAGAGTCACGCCATCCCACCTGCTCCTCATCTGCACCCAGACAAAGTCAGCTTATACATTACGTCATTTTAGACACTTTTATCCGATACACATGAAATGTACAAATGGAAAATATTTGTGCTTTGCTGAAACACACAATGCAAACATTTTCTTCTGGCGACTGGGCTGCCTATCTCCACTTCTATCTTTTATTTCCTTCTTCCGTCCGTTTCCATCTCCTTCTTTTCCTCCTGCTTCCTTTCCTCAACATTGCACTCCAAACTCCCACTCATTTTCACCTCCTTCATACTATCTAATTCCTCCTCACTGTCATCCTTTCCTCCTCTTTCTTTTGCTCCTACTTCTCTTCATTCACTTCTTCCTGGCCCTTCTTTTCCAACCTCCCTCCTCATCCTCCTCCTCCTCCTCCTTCACACCATGCTTCTCCTGAGAATTCCTGTCCCTGGGTCGTTTGCAGCCTTTTGACTGCAGTTACAAGGAACTGTAAAAGCAGCGTGTTTACCTCAGAAAAGAAGGGGTGAAATTCATTAAACATCTTTTGTTGACAGTAAAAAGGCACGGCTATGCTCGAGGGAGCATACGCTGACAATTGCCAGGTTTGGGCATGGAGGAGCAGACGTGTGTGTGTGTGCAAGTGTGTGTGCAAAAGTTGAGGAATGCGACCGGTGTGTTTGTAGTCTATAGGGCATGTCAATCCACCCAACATGTGGACTTGTTCTCTGGTTGAAAATGACAAGCTGGGAAGGATGGAGGGAGGAGGGAGGAAGAGGATGGAAAGGACAGAAATCAAGAAAGAAAAGATGGAGGACACAGAAAAGACGAGAGACGATGATGAAAAGTGTGGGAAGCACCAAAATTTAAAGAAAGAGATGGAGGACTAACAAAGAAGGAACATAAGAAGATGCATTTACTCCCTTTCTCTACCTGAACCCCCTCCCTCCCTTCTTCCTCCCCCCTTCTCTTCCTAAAGCCCTCCCTCTTTCCTTTTGTCCTCCTCACATTCCTCCCATCATGAACCGCGTACAGCTGTCAGTTCGTTCCCCCAAGGCGAGGACAGGGATGAAAACACCAAATCTCCCTCCACCATCCATACATTTATATTCTGACAAATGAAGTAAGCACGGGCCTCAGTGTGAGCGAGACACACAATCCAGAGCATGATTCAAAACCGCTGCTACAAACCCTATAACCCCGCCTGCTGAACCACACGCTACAATCTATACTACATATCATATGTTCATTGATATGCAAAGCTATCAATGGAACGCCACATGACTGAACGTGTACAAGTGAGCATCGGATTTTTCCTACAAGCTTCAAGTATGGCTGCACTGAATTTAGTGTTTGGCGTATTTATAGCAGCCATAAATAACATCCCCCAGAGATAAAGTAGTGATATTTGGAGCTGGGTGAGAAAATTGGTGGCCTACATCTTTTTTGGTACGTCACAGAAAATGCCATCTGTACTAAAGATGATCTAGAGGATGTAAAATGATTTTGCGTTCTGTCTGATGGAACATTTTGGTAAATTTGCTTTGAAATGCACTTTCAAATACATGAATGTACTTGTTCATTTGGCGAACATATCGATTTAACCCTTCTTTATTTAGGAAGTTTCGCAAAGACACACAACTGAATGCTGGAAATGGGAAAATACATCTTTGCTAATATGCTAACGGCTAACTGAGGTTGCTTTGAGTTACATTATGATGCGTTCAAGTTCTGTTTATTAAAAAAGGAGAATTGGGCCAAGCTAAATTATGTTGGTGTCATCATGTGTTCAAGTGTAATCTGGTAAAATTTAGTATTGGTCAGGAAACTTGAAGAAATACATTTGTTTGGCGGAGAAACTTGTCGACGTTAGAGATGTTATTACGACCTATTTAACTTCCTGACAGTAACTGTAATACATATTTAAATAAAAATACATTAATTTGTGTCTTAAACATTTGATTTGTGTGTTTTTATGCAAGTAACCAATAAAGATGACATTCACAAATTAAAAGGATAACATTTAGAACATTTTATAGTTTATAAAGCATGTGAAGCATGGGGGTCATACCATTTCAAAAATGGAAGGGTGTGTGTCCTTGTTCTGACTCATTTACTTAACGTTAAACATTACAATTAACTTCAGTCTTTGCTGCTGTTTGATAACAGCCAATAAATAAAACAACGTGTATAGGGGCAAGTAAAAGACTCATTTGCCTGACCAGTAGGTGAAGAAAAAATAATTAAAATTGAACCCTGCCCTTTGTAGGATTTCTACCTTTTGAAAGCTTCACGTCCGAAACCAACACTGCAGCAAAACACCTGGCTGTAGAAAAATGACTCTGTGCCCCTCCCTTGGCCCACCAACTGGCTTCAATCCAACTTTATTTGTAGCCTATACCTCTGTTTACACAGCCATCTGTCACCGTATACTTAACAGCATTCCACAGACCTAAAGCTTCACAACACAGCAAACCTCAGGTAAACTTACAGTATATACAAACTCCTTCACACCCCCTGCCTCTCTCTATCCATCCTCCCCTCTCCCTCTCTGGTTTGTGTAATCTTTAACTGGCTGTCCTGGAAAACTCTGACAGAGAGGCGACATAAAGGGAATATGTACAAACTGAAGGCAGGACCACCAACATCAGCCACTGCCAGTAAATTAGCTGACAAGACTAATACATGCCTGTGTTTATACATGTCATTACATAGTTATGCAATCTTTTTGTTTTATTTTAATACCTGAGAAGTGACATGTTGAAATGTCTTCATTTTGTTTGATCAACAGCCCAGTACGTAAAGATACTATTAAGATAGACAGATATTAGTATCATGTAATTAAAAGAAATGATGCATCACAGTTAAGTAGCTGGAACGAGGAGCTGTCTGAAATTTTGGCTTGAAAAATGACTTCCGCGATTAATTGATTTAATTTTTGTCTTACTGTAGTTTCAGATAACATCAAGATTTTGGTTTTTATCCACGTGTTTCTGGGCTTAAATTAAGGAAAACAGAAGAGGGAAGCCAACACATCACAGGAAAAAAAATATTTTGACAGTTGGCTAAGTTGGGTGTGTTGATAAGGTGAAGACGTGATGAGGCTGCTGGAGCTGCTTCTGCTCCTGTTTCCAACTGTGAACCAGAAATCGTTGCCTCCAGTCAAACATTAAGACCGAGAAATTAGTTAATAGCAACAGCAAGCTGGGGCACAAATGCCATCCTGGATAGGAAGGAATGCTTATTTTGTCAACTTGTCTTGAGTAAACTTGTTTAGCAGTAGTTTTTACCTTCCAATTTTCATTAAAATTTGCCCTTTTTTCAGTAGATGCATACCATATTACATCACACAAATCTCTCTGTCCTTTAACATGCCCTGTCTGTCTCGATACTGTCAACTGCACAATAAAGGCAAAATGGGGAAAAATAGCATTCTTTTGAAGGAAGTATGACTACTTTACGTCACTGCTAAAAGTGAAAACTTTGCACCTTGGGCAGGATTAAAATAGCAGCCAGTTACTCCCCATGAATCCTTGAGCAGTTTACTATGTGACACACACACACCCACACACACACAGAGTGGCTGAACTATGTGCTGTGGAAGTTGGCTGGTCGGTGCGAAGGTTGGACATGAAAAGCCACAGCAATGTCACAGCAGCCTGTCAAGGAAGAGGACCACCGAGTGACAGAGAGACACTCGGTAGAGTAGGTGTTCTTCAGTGAATGTATGCATGTGTGTGTGTGTGTGTGTGTGTGTGTGTGTGTGCCAGACAGCTGGTGGGAATCTCTCAAACGTCAGCTCTGCTTGTTCACCTCGTGATGGGCAGCGGTTGGTATAGCAACCATGTACATAGAGCTGAGGCGATGCTTGGCTAACAGGAAGGCCTCGGAGAGAAGTCAAATTTAGAAAAAAGTGAAACCCAGAAGCTGAGTTTGTCCCGGTGACTCAGCAGACGATTACAAATAAAGTTAAAATAAAGGGACAACAGTTTTTGCAAAATACATGATTTTTTCCCTCATAATACCGCATTCAACAAACAAATCCCTTTTTGTTCCAACCTGTCCCCCAAAACATGATACACACAGTCCATTTTTAGTCCTCTGGGGTGCTCACTCTCACACACACTCACACATTGTGCCAAGAAGCCATCAGGTAGGTATGCGGAACAGGCCTTAGTCCAGGAGCAACAGGTAATAAACAGGAGAGGGTAGAGAGACAGACAGAGAATCAGACGGTCAGACAGACGATACAGGAGCAGATACTCCTTTGTCACACACACACAAATAGTCAGCGCCCTGTGCTATGATCCCTTTAATCCACAGAGATATTTCTCATTTGTCTCAGTGAGTTAGACACAGACCACTGTGTAATTTATGACATGTCGCAGCTGCCAGTAGAGACATCATGCTTTCATGAAACAAGAGGCAGAGGAGAGAGCAGAGGCAAGGATTGTACATGACATGATGTTATAAAGGTAGTACGACTGACAGATTAGTGCTGTTTTACCTGTTTTTACCAATATTTTCTGGGCTAAATATTAGATTATTTCTTATCAAAAGCTCCAGAAAAAGTAAGTCGACCTTGAGTTGCGTTGTCAACTGCTGTTTCGAAGGTCAAGATTGAACTATCAAGCTCAATTTTTCAGCCAAAAAAAGTCCCAATAGTGCTCAGAGAAGCAAGTTTGATCATCTGCAGGTTCATGACAACTGAACGACATTAGCACTAGCTGATGAAGACCATGTGATACACTCAAAAGCCCTGGAACAAGCGAGAAAGAGGACTTTGAGTTGAGATTGTTTTGTCAAAGGAGGAACTTTGAGAGCGACACATACTGCTGAAACAAAAATATATATGAAAGAGTGACAGTTTTAAATCACAACTCCCTACTTGTTTTGTTTGAACAACACACTTAAATTTACAATGAATTAATTATTGATATTTCGCTGTTGGTCGATTAAAAGCTGAGTCAAACATTAGTGTAAGAAAATAAGCAAGAGATTAATCATTAATGGAACTACTACAGGATTAGAGCCGATCTGAGTAATACTTTAACAAGTCCAATGTATTTCCTTTAAGCACCAGCATTACACTCCACCGCCACGTATACTTAGACATGCACAACTGCACACACGTGTTGAAAATTAACGATAAGAAATGATCTGTACGCCCACAGAGGATGATGGAGTAGCTGTAATGTGTGGCAGGTGAAATGAGTTTATGGGACTATTTGGTACCATCATATTTAATGTCAAGACGTGTTGAAAAGAGGTGATAAGTGATTCACCTTTCCAGGAGTTAAAGTCAACACTGAATGTGCATCGTTATCAATCTCAGTTCAACGGTTTCACTCAAGTATGAGATATGAGGCACTATAAAACCCCCCGAAAAAGATGATTGATGATAGGAAAATAAATCACGTTGTAGCAAAAGTTGTTACTCCAGATCCTGGGATAACAAACTGACATCACATCGTGTATGATCTCATTTTGGGGAATATTTGAATGTCATTTTTACCTACTGACTTTGAGAATTCCACAGAAGGAATTTTGACAACCAGAAGATTTAAAGAGCACTTTAAAAGCCTTTCTCTTCGCACTCCCTACGGGGCTTAATTAGTATTCTTCCCACCCACAGGAAAGAGGTCAGGGTCAGCCGCACACCAGCAGCCTCAGGGCTGAAAGATACTTCACCTGGCTCCAGAATCAAACCTGGGATCTTTTAGCTACCTGGACAACATGTCTGCGATCTGCCCTATAGGGACCTCTGAAAGCATGACTGACCTGCATCTGCACTGCATTATGGGCGGTGGTGTTTATTAAACACGTGCATGTACACAGCGGCAGCAGAGTTTACTGACACTATGGAGTTTAAAAGGGATCACAGATGTAGGATGTGACAGTGTGTATATTCTAAAGACATACAGTCACAGCTTAATGGTTTGTATGTAAACCGACTGTTTGAAGGGACGGGAGGACGTATTGTAAATATCAGAGATAGAAGCTGACGTATGAGCATGGTGGACATATTTTAGTTTGGTAATGGGAGGTAGTGTCGGGAAGAAGCTTGACGCATTATAAGTAACTCAAAAGCAACTTTTTAAAACAAAATATGAGACCGTCAGTGCATTTTACATCCACGTGGCATGCATTTCACCCTAAAAAGACACTACTACTATCAAAATAGATGATGTGTGGTGTGGGTGACACACTCCACTAGGTGCTAGTCACTTTAGCATGTAACTACAGTGATAACAGCTTGGCATAGCAAGCCCACCCTACTTTGTGTTGCTGTAGCTGTTATTCGGCACCATACATGTAGCGCAACAGGTAAGTGGATAAGAAATAACCCTAACTATGCTAGCAGTCAACCTAGATACAAACAAAGTCATTACAAAGGTGAATGTAAACTTAAAAATTTGCACTGTAAGAATGAGTTAAGACCAGATATGTTTGACGTGGTAAGTCGCATTGAAACCTACTTTCGATGTCTCTTCGGATTCCTACATATTACTTACTGTATACAACTGAGTTCAATCAAATGCAAACAAACTGTAGGACTTCCCCTAGAAGGTCGCATCACTCCCTACAGATGTGTGCAGGAATCTGCTTTTTAAACAAGACATCGTCACTTGTTTTGACAACATTCTTGAAACAAGTGAAACTGCAGTGAAAACAGGAGGAGACGTGCAGATGACGGACATCTTTTGCATTGTGCAAAGACACTTTTTTTGTTTTCTAAAGAAATGCATGGATTTAGCCGAGCTTTACACAGCTGGCAGGCGTCACGGTTTCACACACCACGGGAGTCCTGCCTGAACAAGCCACCTGCTGTCAGCCCCTCGACTCCCTCTTCACCACAGGAAACCACCACTCTGCTGCGGAGCATGAGGGGGGGGACACTCAGAAGTGGCAAATCCCATAGGGGGAGCCATTTTGGATCAAACCACACTGAAATAATACAGACAGACTGGGGTTAAGTGTCCCGCTGCGGAGCCATTACAGCTCACCCATCATCACAGCGAGGTACAGAGGGACTCAAGATGACGAATAGACATATAGACACTGAAACAATATTGTGTATTACTGAGATAATATTTTCAGGCCAAGCCCCATTGGGAGGCCATTTTAGTGATGCAGCAGATAAGATCAATGATCAGAGGAGAAAGTAGACGTGTTCGACGCCCAGATGGAAGCCATTTTGAGTTCAACCATATTGAAATAACATAGGATGACTGTTTGAGACTGCGTGGAGGGTTAAGTGCTACACACACATGAGAGGCAAGGGTCAAAGTGGATATATAGAAAGCAGTTTGATCCTGATCTACACACAGTCAGTGGGAGTCAATGTGAGGATCAAACATATTAATGCTTGACTTTATTCTGCTTAGGTGGTAGGAGCTCAGGGGTTTGCAACCTGTGGTCAACACAGTAGAGCTGCAACATGTTGTAAACTCATCTGAAAATAGGCATTTTCCATCGCAAGAACTTTTATAAAGAATCCAGGAATATTTTCCTGTATTTAGACAGTAAGAACCAGGGTCTACATTCAGCTCCTGGCCCCAAAGACGTCCCTGCGCCAGAGGAAGTGCTTTCGAAATGGCTCAGGATGGAGTTTGCTATCCTGACAGTCATCGATTGGTCAACCACAACCCTCAAGGCTGCTATAACTTTTGCACAGTAGTCATACACACGTTAAACATGCACTGGGTGCCAGTGGCACCAATGTTCGGACAAAGGGTGGAACTGAGTGTCTCCATATCTGTGTGCCTCCAAATCAAACATAAAGGTCATACATCATACTTCTCTGCAAACAGGAATGTGCAGAAGGAACTTTTAGTTCTTGATTTAAGTTCCTGGGGCTCATAGGTGTCTGGGTTGAAAAGGGCTAAGTGCCAGATAATGATGCACGCCTCGCCCATTAACTGCTCTAAAATGATTAACAGAAAATTTAAGATATTAGTGCAAATGAAGCTAGATTTGTACAGGAAGTACTGCAGATGATAAAATGTTTTTTTTAGATATTACAATAAAAAGGGGGATCAGACACTAAAGCTGAGGCTAAAAGGTTCATTTAACTTGGTTACCCAATAACACTGTGCTTCCAATGAACTTTTGTTGTCCTGACCGTGAGCCAATCAGTGACGCATCCACCTGCTCGGGTTAATTACCCATGAAGCATTGCATGTCAGTGCACCCACATGCCCTGGGCAGTTCAGAAAAAGACAAACATCCTTCTCCCTTTCTCCCTCCTCCGCTATGTGAAAAATGACTTTGAAGACAAAACTAACACAAGAAAATACAGAAGAACCTGCTAACTAACACAACACTGAGGGAAAATAAAGGACACTCCCTGCAAACCACCACCACCACCTCCCTTATTCACCTCGCTTCTTCTGGTTGACCTTTGACCTTATCTGTGGAGAGGTTGAGACAAGTGGAGGGAAAGGAATGCTCAGTGGCCGTCCGACGTTAGGTCAGCGCAGGGAGACAGAGAGACCAGGGGAGTAAATGTACAACTGTGGCTCCACATTAACCTGGTTTTTACATCTTTTCACGTCTGTCTAAAAGAATAACGAGGTCTCAATATGAACGCTTGGAACAGGTGTGATGGTATACAAGTTAGAGTTTGACAAGTTAAGTGGATATCCTCTGAAATTTAAGTCCTTCTTGCCATACAGCACACTAATTCTATTCAGTAATATACTAACAGGAAATGATACCTCTGTGTGTGACTTCAGATGTTAAATTATCTTCACATAGACGCATCGAAATGTTTTTCCTAAGACTGAATACTTACAGTTGCTGCTACTGTTTGTTTTCAAGATTTTTTGGAACTGTTTCACCACCACCCACAATTTATTTATAATATTTCTTCCCAGCTGTGAGCAGCTCCTCCATTTCCTTAGTGCACTGCGCTGTGGAAGACTAGCGTTCATCGACAGCACACTTGGAAATCAGCTGTATGGAGTTTGCTGTCACTTGTCCATATCTTAAAAACCTATTTAGGACTTGCTAAGCTGCAGTAGAGGGATGAGGACAAATTAAGGGAAATAAGTTATCTGCTAAAACCTCATATCAGCTTTCAGATAAACTTTATTTACAGTATTTTGGCACTTAACAGGATTTTGTTCTGCATCCCTTCCATTGAAATCCCATATTAGGAAATTATCTCATTCATATTTGCCACCTGACTTTTGTTCAAGGACAGACTTAATAAACACATCGTTTAAATTCAGGATTAAAACAGAAACGCTTGGGAAAAACTAAATTGAACAACCAATGTACTGTGACGCGGGGACTCACATTCTTTCTTTACATAAAACCGACTCTTTCAGCTGATCATTAACTCTCTGAGGCCACCTACACTGCATCCTCTGTCCTTTAATCTCCTAGATGACCATTAGCTGACTGGAAATTGCATAAACCCTCCCAAACTAAGTTTACACTCAATAACAAACACAGCAGTTTGAGATCCAAACATTCAATATTTTAAGCTGTGGGGTAAAACTGAGCCATTACCATGGAAACTGATAGGCTAAATCGAGGGTAAAATGTTCAACCCAGGAGCAATGATTTACATCAAGAACAGGAAGCAGGAATGTTGTCCATCTTGGATGCTTGCAGTAAGTGTTGAAGCTTAAACAATGACCTTATGGTGTGAAAGAACGTCATGGGAAAGACTGTTAAGGAGAAGGAAGGCAGAGCATCAGTTTAATTTGGTCGTAAAAAGGGGCTGAGTTATGGGGAAGAGGCCCAGGACTCCATTTTGCTTTCTTTTTGTGTTCTTTCTAAGACAAAGTTATGGTGTTAAAAGAAGAAGAAACGGCACTAGGGCATGTCTTCACTACTTTATTGCAATATTTGGTTATTTTCCTCTCAATGTCCATCTTTGCCTGAAGGAACATCTTGTATGTTTCTGGTTTTTTGGAGGACTGCGATGGACAGACACTGAAATAACCCTATTTACCTTCAAGCAGCATTTTGTCAAACACTGGCTCGCAAAAATTTAGGCCATGGGCCTGTGTCTCGTAATTGGTCGTGTTAAATGAGTACAAGGTATTCTGCAAGAGGCTTGGCTCCAGGCGAAGACCCACTAACAGCTTCTTTGCAAATGACATCAGACATCCAAAGCCATTTGCTCTTAGTTTATGCAAAGCAGCTGCTCCGTCTCACTACGATGATTCATTTCTCTTCACCTTCAGGGTCCTCATCTGAGTTATAAAGCCTTAAATCATTTCCAAAGACTCATCATTGTCATTTTCAGCTGATGTTATCTCTAGATATCCATCTAAAGGTCAGTCCATGACCATTTCTAAAAGTTGGCGGAGACGCCATCCTCCAGGTGTTTGACTTTAAACAGCCCCCGTAAACAGCGATGTGTCTTGGCCTAAATTTTACCTCTCTATCTCGAGGTCATCCATGGTCACTTCAACCATTAGAGGTAATTATTATTTTGCTTTTCCATACTTGTATTCTGCTTTAACCTTTCTTTGTCCATGGCTGAAAATCAAGCCTGGACACGAACCCTTTCTCTTAAGAGTTCAACCAAAGTGAACCTTAAAAAATTAGACTGACAGCAGAAAATCACAGTGCTAAAACAAATGATGGTGCTTTTGAAAGAATGCTGGGTAATTTAGGCCTTTTGTTGACAAAGTAATAACCCCTTAAACAGCCAAAGACTGTCGCTTTCAACAACAGTCACTGCACACATTTTGGGATTCATCTAAAAATTGCAGAAAATATTTTTTTAAATCTAACCAATGCAAGATTTACTGCCTGTCTTATCAGTCCAGTAAACAGGTGGATCCCCAGTCACTTTCTATTGCGCTCCAATAAACTTTGCAGCAACTGCATATCCATCAATCGTCTCTCCTCTTATCAGCTACAACCCCAAAAGAAAACATTTCCAAACTCAATAAACAGATAAAACTCCGACCTCTGCTGAGGTCAGTGAAGGTCATAACCCTGCTGTTTACCTTTATGGCGTGCTGTGTGCACAATTTAAATCCTTAAAATACATGTGTGCTCTTGTCTCTCTTACCAAATTCCCGAAGGGAACATGTAACATTAAGTAATTAACAGTGACCCTTGTGCACCGTTAGTTACAAACCTCACAGCCTACCTGCTGGCGCTCCTGTCACCTCTGACCTCCAGCTCCCACTATGACCTCTCACAGCTTTTCTCAGTGACCCAGAGATTAGGTTCCCACACAAATGGATTTATGGGTATTGTAGTTGTTAAAAAATATGGTGGGGTGTTTTTTTTCTCTTATGCGACAAGGAAGAATTTATCTGGGAAACCATCTGCTTTAGGATACAGGTGGAGAGGCAATAAGGAGAAAGGGAAAGAAATGCAGAGTGAAAGAGACACTGAGGAATGTCTGTGAGGGGTCTCAGCTATCCAGGTTATTGGATATCTAGTGGTAAGTCTAAAACAGCTGGAGTGTGGAGTCTCAAAGATGTTCTGTGACTCATGTGAGCATACATGTGTGTTTTCAGTTTAGTCCTCGAGACAAAACATCTTCAAGACTTAACAGTGAGTCCAGTGGCCTCTGACTCAGGTCTAGACTGACACTAGAGCTTCAAAGAACATTTTCATGCTCAGCCTAAATCACCAATGGGTGCTTCAACAGATGCAAGAATCAAATCCTTACTAACTTAGCATGTTTGCCCCCTAAATCGAATTCTGGCCTGCAGTTCACTCTTCAAGAAAACGTCGAATCCAGACAACTCTAGACATTGTGCCTCTTCTGTCCCTTTGGTAACCTTTGGTCAAAAGCCATTACAGACGCAACAAGGGTTACAGATCTGAGCATATCTACAGTAGATATTGGTCTTTTGAAGATCATGTAAGAACTACGTCACAACCAATAATGTGAAATAACAGAAACTTCTCTGTGTATGACAAAAAACAGTTCAGGAGCAAACAAACTACATCCTCCAAAATGATCTTGAAGTTCAATCAACACCTAAATTAAATAGCTTTAAAAAAAATTGACCTGTATAACCTTCATGAAGGTCGAATATATGTAAAGGCTAGAAATAACATTTGTTTTATTATCAATCAACCTGCAGATTGTTTCTTTAATTAACTAGATCAATCGTTTGGTCTGTGAATTGTTTGAAAGTGGTGAAAAGCCCAAGATGACATCTTCAAATTGGTTACTTTGTCCAATCGACGGTCCAAAAACCACAATTATTCACTTAATAATGAAATGGAAACACAGAAAAGCAGAAAATTCTCACAACTGAGAAGCTGGAACCGATAAACATTTGGCATTTTAGCTTGAATTGATTCGATTATCGTTGAATTGTTTCACCTCTGTGTATGTGGCATGCAGGCCTATATGCACCAGTATGCATGCATGAGTGTGTATGCAGAAGTATAACACATTTAAGGTCCGCTGTACGGCATATTCTAAATGGTCAGTGTCAAACAGTGAAGGAGTTACAGGTAAGTTTTGCTGTCCCTTGGCATATGAATACATTTGATTTTTAACCATTATTATCAATTAATATGACGTCTTTTTGTTATATATATCCATATTGGACTTATTTGCATCTTATCACAGAGCCTTTTCTTTGCTTTACAAATGATTTTGCGCATGCTTGGTGATTAAGGACTTTATACAGAACAAAAAAATCAATGGAGTCACTGAGTTCAAATGAGAATAAGAGGGCGAGGGGGGAGGGTGATTAGAGTGAAAGAAAAGGAGGGCAGGAGGGGGAAGGTAAAGGCGAGGAAAGGAAAGAAGAGGTGCAGACAGGTGTGCGACCTCTTCAAGGAGCTTGAGGGTAGCAGGGGTAGGAGGTGGCGGGTTAAGGGCGAGGGGGGGGGGGTGCTGTTGTAGTAGCTATGGCGATGACATGGAATGCTCACGTCGCCCCTGGCAACGGTTCATTAGCTATTAGCCCCCACAGGCTGATGAATGCTAAGCCCAGACCTGTCCCCCCACTGTCTGTCACGGATTCTGGAATGCCAGCGGTGGGATCGGGAATGACTGAACATTCTTGAAGGAAAAAGGTGCGACGCTCGCCTGCAGGTCAACATCGCAACACGCCAGCGGTTTGACTGTGACGCTCTAGGAATAAAGGTCCTCGAGGTGCTGAAATGTCAAGCATCATGACAACAGCTTCTCAGTTACACTTCATAAAACCTTCTTTTCAGGTCAAAAAACTGACCTGAGGAATGTCGTAGTTTTAGAAATATGTCATGCCTGGAGGACGAAAACCTGAACATGTCTGAATGGGATATTTCCAAGATTCTAACCAAATTTTACAAAGTCCAGTGCTGCAACTAATTATTATTCTCATTATCATTCAATTTGTACATCGTTATCTAAGTTATCGATTTATCCCTTTGTCTACAGAATATCAGAATACTGTGTTTTTTCCAGGCAACACTCCAAAACCAAACATATTTAATTTAATATCACGTAACACAAGAAAAAGCTGCCAATTCTCCCATTTGAGAGGCCTTTATGTTTGAAAAAAATGACACAAACCATTGATTAAATATTAAAATAGTTGCCCATTTAAAAGGCTCATATGTGGTGGATCTCAGTTCTACTTAATTTAAAGAAATCTGTGACCTTGAAGACTTTTTCTTTCTGTGTAGAAGCAGATAATGCTTTCGAAATATGCCCTTAATACGCTTATACTGTTTCCAAAATACATGCTCATTCCAGTACATGAGGCAGCGAGGGTATATGTACTATATGTAGAAGTTATCGCTCCTTACTGACGTCACTGTCTAAAGAGTTTCAGTAAGAACAAAGACAAATATGAAGGCAAAGAGTTGGGCTAAAAAGGGATTTTTAAACCTCCAATTTACCTCATAAAGTTAACTTGAGGCAGTGAATGTTTAAGTCAGGTGCTTTTCTAAATGTTTGCGATCTGAGCTACACAAAAAAAACACTGTCTTAGCTGGACCTTTGAAAAGTAGGTTTGCAGTGAAAAATGTTAGCAAATTAGTTCACCATTTTCTGTCATATCATGCTCTTGCAGGCCCCAAAATTACTTTAACACTCTGCCAGTCAAAGCTTTGTATCAGTTCATCTTATACCCTGCAGTAAGAACAGTAACTCAGGGTTATGGAGTGTGTGTGTGTGTGCGTGCATGTGTGTGTGTACCTCGGTGTTTAAGAGACATTTAAGACCTTTGTGTTGAAAAAGACGGACCCCTAAGCAATGAATCTTTAAGCGATGTCAAACAGCTAATAAGGTTAAAAAGATTTGTGACAGGCTCTTTCTAGTGAAGCACTCAGTCATATGAGATAACGGGAGATGTGACAGATGTCATATATGGCAGCAGAGCAGGTATGTAAAGTGCTCTTCATGTTTTGTTTTGCTTTGCAGCTGACAAGATAAACATTGTTGAAATGGGAAAAATGTCTCGGTTACCTAACTGAAATTATAGAGACCAAAAGTGATTCTTGCACCAGGTTGTAAACATGTTTATTTCTGCTGTAAAGTTTGGTATTTTAACCTGAAGGTCTGTGGGGATTGACTCTGATTTGGAGCCAGCCTCAAGTGGCCATTTGAGGAACTGCAGTTTCTGACAGTTTCTGACAGTTTCTGAGCCTCTTTAGCCTAGCCACTTGGTTTGTTCTCACTGCTCTCTCATTGATTCAGTTTTCCTCTCTGACTCAGAAACAAATGAAGGGTAAGATAATAATTTGTATAGTCACTTTGGGACAGTTTGTTGAACGCAGTTTGAATAGCTTTTTGAAAATTAACCAAATTAAAACTGAAACTATTAGCTGAATAATCAAAACAGTTTTTGATCATCTTGAGCCACTTTTGTGGAAAACTGCCAATCATCTGCTGACACCAGCTGCTGGTGATGTGGATGTTGTTTCATGCTGTTTTAAATGGAGTTTCTTGTGGGTTTGGACTGTTGGACAAAACAACAACTTTAAACTTGCAGCCCTGAACCAAAGACCCTTAAATGTTGCATGTTACACCCTAGTTGTTGTCAGTATATCAGTGAATGAGTAGCTTTTACTTAAGCATAAGTAACTGTACCTAATTCAAAGTAAATATTATCTAATGCACACTGTGTGGACAGGTGTGTAACAGAATTAACTAATGCAAAAGAAAAATTCTGTTTACTACACTTTATACTATGACTAAAACGGCTTATTTTGGAGCACATTTGTGTCATCTTCTGTCACACTCACTAGCACACTGACCATTCACAGAAATACCGAAACCTCGCCTCACCCCTCTCCACTTGTCCCACACACACAAACATAGCTGAAGCTGCTCTCTGGCCAGCTAGTGCGTGAGCAAGTGGGCTATTTTAGGAACAAGAGGAGCCAGCTAAATAAATATGAGGGGCAACTGCACTCTGTTGACAAACACACTGACCCCAGTTACAGCATGCTCTCGGCTTCCAGTGCAAAAAAAAAATCGCCAACACAGGGCACAGAGTCTTAGCTTCTATTAATGTGAGATATTTGAAGTTGTTTCTAATGCAAATGAAGATGATAAAGAGCAAATGTGAGACTTAATCACCCCCCCAGGAAGCGGTTGTGTTTTGCAGCATGGGTTGGCACAATGATCATCTGTCCCCCCTCATTAGTGGCCATTTGGGGCCACAGTGGGCAATGGGGAACAGAGCCAGAGGACTAGCGGAGGCCCTTTGCTCTGTAATGAATGGAGTTAAAGCTAAGAGCACGAGGCGCAGGGTGAAGTTGAAGGGAACGGTGCCAGGTAGTGCTAAGCTGAAAGGCACTTCAGTCAGGGTGCTACAATGAACACTATGCTGGTCAACCTTCATTAACTGGTTAAACAGATGATTTTGAGGTTATAAAACTACAAAGTGAGAGCGTGTGCAGCTCTTGAAAGTAACAGTTTAAGTAAATTGCGGACTTTTTACCATCTTTTTGTCACGATGAAGTTACACTTTTTTTATCCATTTCCTGTTGACATCAGTACATTTCTTCTGTTTTCTTCTGTTCTATTTTGATTGCAAAAAAGCATGTGAATTTCTCAAATGTAAAACTCATTTCACATGCAAAAAAATCACATTTCACATGCAAGATTTTTCACAAATGAAATTTGAAAGCATTAATTCACGTGAATAATTCAAATTTTGGTACACCTGTGAAGTATCATACTCTTAAATGATATCATGAAAGTCACATACACTCTAAATTCCCTCTGTGTTTGAAAACTGCAATTAATAATGTTCCTTGACTAAAGATATTAAACAATGGCACGGACACTAGATGTGGACAAGGAGTTGTCGAGTCAAGTTAAAATCCTTTACAAAGCTCTTTGAACAGTTTGATCTGACAGTGATTTAAAGGAGACCAGGCACAGAAACCTAATAACAAGAGGTCTTTGTTACATGTGACGTTGTGCGCTACACCTGCCAAAAGTAGTCTTACACTTGCTCACAGTCACACAGCCAGGTACGAGGTCCGAGATAGCGCAGGAGAAAACTGGGCCAGAGTTTGCGAGTGAGGATGGAAACCTGCCAACAGTGGGTCAAGGCAGCGAGCTGAGGCTGCTTCATGGGCGCGTGCCAGAGGACGGAGTGACCCAGTCCCTGAAAATATCCCCACCAAGGCCTTTAAAAGCAGCCACAACTCCCTCATAAACAAGATTCTGTATCACTGGGAGTTCCTCTAGTGGAGCCTGTTTGAAATACCTGCACAGTCCTCGAGGGGGACATGAATGTTCTTGAGGGTTTTCACAAATTGCAAATATAAGTTATACGCTGTGAGGCTAATTTGAAGCTTCTCGCTGATGAAAGAGCAGAAGCTCAGAGGACAAAAGTTACTAGAACACCAACTGATAAGGAGACAGTCAATCAATCACAGCCTTGCGTAAAAGTTAGAATTAAAAAGACTGACTGCTGCTCATCAGTCCTGCCACGGATGATGAATAGTGCTGTTGGGGGGTTCAACTGCAGGGTGGGGGTGATAGCTTCACACTGAGCGACAAAGCACGGTAAATTACACCTGACTGACGTGGTATTTTCCCCTCTGGATAGACCTGGAAGACAAATTGGGAAGTCTTCTGATTTATGACTGTATGACTTTTAGAAAGGCAGCGCTGATTGACAAACGCTACTCGAAGTGAAGAAAGACACCTGTGTCTTTAGCCTGACCAGCCCGCAATGCTCTTTATCTCACAGAGAATAATCACTTATGCAACATCTGATATGAAAATTGCCAAAACTGAAGTTATACAGTTTGAACAAAAGATAAAAATCCCGTATTATGTCCTGTCCCATCCCATATTACGAGTGGACTTTTATTACCATCACTCCACTTTAATATATCCTATCATCGTCAATATAATAATAATCATACATAAATCACAGTTTTCAAAGGGTAAAATAAAGTGCAATAACTTGAAAAAGGCTAATATCAAAACAACAATAATTCAGACACAAAGAAAGAACAATTGGTGTCTAACAATGAGGTAATTTGTCTAATATTCATAGTAAACAGGAATAAAGATATCAAGAGTATACTCAAACATGTGGTAGTAACAAGCATCAACCTATCTGTTGGTCAGACAAGACGTCAGCTCTATAAAAATGTGTTTTAGGGCATTAAATCTACAAGTTATTGCCTAGATTCGACCGCTCATACAACAATAAGTTGTGGCACTTCCATGGCCAGAGGCTGTGTTTTCCCCAAAGCAGTGGCATCATTAACTTTGGCAGACACTTCAGTTAAGTTATGACAAAAGAAAAAGCGAGGCAAACACAGACAAGCTGGCATATAAAAGAAAAATCCAATAAAGCAGGTACCCAACGTACCAAAGTTATGTCATTTATTAGAAGCTCAGAGAGGAAAAAGGAGGGAGGCAGTAGATGGAGGTATGGATGAGGTGTGCTGCCTGGATTACCTGGCTGGCACAGAGGAGGGAGCGAAGGATGAGTGTGAGACAAAGAGGGGGGAAAAACAGAGCGGAGGTATCTGTAATTACAGGGACAGGCAGAGACACAGTGAGGCAGTAATAGCACACAATAACTGACACATCTGATGTGCCAATGATAGTGTTCCTATCACAGTGGGACATTAGTGGGCTGTGGCCGGGGTTTACCTCACCACAGATACGGTAACCTTGGATACAAAGACTGGGGGGGGAATTGCCTCATAAAAAATGAAAATTAGAGGAGAGGTCATTTGGATTTAAAAACAAAAATGTAGTTTTTGAAGACAAATAATCCTAAAGGAGATCAAACATAGTTGCCCTAGTGTGTCTTCCTAAGGTTAAAAATCTGTGCTCACATCAGATGCTAACGTTTTCCTGCTTTCGACTTGATCTGAGGTACAAGTGTTATCATTCACATGTTTTTATTTTTGATGTGACAACTGCAAAACTACAAAAAATAGGGATTTGGTTATGTCCAAAATGCTTACTAGCTATCAAGAGACAATGATGATCCATTTTTTTCCCCAGTGTCTCTGCAGGATTAGAGAAAGAGAGCATTACCCAAGCTCTTCCCCTTCACAGTACACAAAGTTAAAGCTAACACTGCCATGCTAAAGGTAAACTTAAACAGGATATCAGTGCTGTGCACACATTTGTTTAGGTTTGGTTTAAATTAGCTGCCGGCCACACATGTCAGTCTGTTACAAAACGGCTAAATATCTGCACCTGCACCTTCACTACCCACAACAATGACATTAATGTGGACTCAAGTCTGTAATTAACGTCTCGATTAAAGAACATTAATGGCAATTAGAAAGCCACTCAAAGAGCACGCAGTCACACACCGACACTTTGTCCCACCACCACCACCACGGTAAACTGACAAACAGAAGAAGTGTTCCCTCTGCACAGGCACGCATATGATAATTGCAGAGAAAAATGTTTGACTTAAAGGGCTGAGGGTTGGTGTCTAATGCCAAAGTAATGATGCTGTGGAGGGAAAAAGTGGAGCATCAAAGCAAAGCGGGAATTGAACCTGTCAGGCTTCCTGACTTCAAAACAAACTGATAGACCTCAGGGGTTAAGTTGCCATGGTTTCTCCTTTAAAATAGACATTAGTAATAAAAGGTCTCTGTTAAAAAATCCTGGTGTAACTTGGATCAAAGAATTCATAGATCACTAACACAATATGTGATCTTTCTTCGAGGTAGAAAGCTAATATAGCAAATATAACATTTACAACCTGTACAATACTTCTGCCAAAAATGAACTGATTTTTCATTACCTTTTATGATTCTTATGGCTAAGGTGTTGGTAAACTGTCTTTTATTTAGCCTACACATCTAGCAGCGATGAATTGTTATTCATATTGAGTAATATTTCTGTTCAACTGACAGATAAGTCCAATATTCGCTTTTTTAGCTCTGTTTTTGGTCCCAACCAGCTCCTGAGGGAAACATCAGGCTCTTTAGCTGCTAAATGCTCCACTATGTTCACCAGGTAGTCACTTACTTTGTCCGCAGTACACAGCGGGTTTACATACAGTGTGCTTATCAGAGGTTTTTCACTGAAAACAGCTCCCTGTTGCGACTAAAACCAGGGTTGATGAGGACGAAAATAAGCTGAAAGATGCTTCAATGTTTTGTAGAGCTGACTGGAAGTGCAGAGACAGGTGATATTTGTCTGCCCGTAGTCATTCAGTCCATCAAAAATGTTGATTATTGTAGCTTCAAGTTGCCAAATTTGTCCAAATCTAACAAAAAGATGAGGGACCTCTGGGAGTAAAAAGGGGCAGTATTGTGGTGTTGCATGAAAAGTAAAGAAAGGAGCAAAGAGTGGGAAGTTTTGAAGGGACAAGATAAACAAAATGAAGCAAGAAAAGGAAGGATGAAAGTCAGACAGACAGAGGAGAAAACCCAACAAGTGGGGAGAAGTAGATTGGAGGTCTAATCCTGCTGAAGTGCAAACAGCCCCAAGGGGAGTGATGGCATTAAGGAGAAGGGACCGGGCACGTCGAACAAGCTAAGACAGCACTCCCACCGAGCATCCAGCCAGCCAAACACTGCCCCACCTCAGCTCCTCTCTGACAAGCCTAAAGACCTTCACAAACACATCCCCTGGGGCCTGAACATAGATAGAGTAACCCCCCATCTTCCCTCCCCTCTGACTTCCCCCCGCTCTCCCTCTCCATTTGAGGTGTTTTCGTTCGTCTTCCTTTCACGAGAGGCAGAAAAGCAAAAGACAAAGTGCAATAAACAAATCTGGAGAGCAGAGTGCTGGAATGTTAAGCCGATGGCGCGGCCGAGAGCCCCTGCTGCCTTTGTGCTTGGACGACCTCTGACCCCTGGAGTTCACCGCGACCAATCGCGGGACAAACTGACAGCGTGTGCTTCGTCAAAAGAGACAGAGGGGGTCCGAAATGTGAAAGTGGCGGTGCCACGGACTCTGCAGCTGGAGGAGGATGACGGTGATGACATGTCTCCTTGTCCCGTCCTGCCATTTGTTGCCACAACCTTTAAATTGGCTCAACAGCACACCAATAAATTTGATGACTTTGGCATCAAAATTCCAGCTTGTACCACAGCTGCCAAATCTTACAACACCCTTAATGTCATATCAGCTGCTAAAACACACAAATAAAGTCGGAATGCAACACAAATAGAAATAAAAATAAAAAATCTTATCTAATTTTAGGAGTCAGATTGACTGCAATCCCTATCAATCATTTTCAAACGAGCTGTGCACATCTGCACCAAAGATAACAGACTTTTCATGCCTTTAAACCATACCTGTAAACATGAAAAAGAGAGCCTTCATTTCAGGGAAAGCATGGAGAGATGGATGGATGCAAAAGCATGACAGGTAGGATTTTTGAGGATTGCGCAACGCAAACACTGTTACCAATTAAAAGACGAATACACCAATAAAGAGGAGGGAATAGGAGGGCAGAAGGCAGCATCTGTCAACAGTTACGCCAACGCACCTCTCTCGCTCTGTTGTTTTTGGATCTTTTAACAAATTCTTATTAGGATTTACGCATCACAGAGATTGCTTAACATTCTTCAGAATTATAGACCTGGCCCATGCAAGGTTCAGGTCATGCCAAATAAGTATGACAAAGGTCAGTATTATCAATAGTTTTAAACTAATACATTTTGATGCCAAAGTCGTTACATTTATTGGTGTGTGTTGAGTTGATTTAAAGGTTGTGGCAACAAATGGCAAGACGGGGTAAGCAGACATGTCATCGCCATCATCCTCTTCCATCTGCAGAGTCCTTTCACTTTTTGGACCCCCTCTGTCTCTTTTGAAGAGGCACAAGCTGTCAGTTTGTCTGCACCAAAAAGGCAAAAATGTCAACGAACATTGGTTCCAGCTTCACGAATAAGATGACTTGCTGCTTTTCTTTGTTTTATATCACTGTGACATAATATCTTTTATTTTTACACTATCTCTTTTGCCTGTTGACAAGCATTTTTCAGCAATGCCTGACTTTTTATCAACTAATTAATGGCTTAATTAATAAAAAGGATACTAATATTAGTCAAAACTGAAGGTTATTTTTACATTTTACATCTTTACATTTGCACCACTGCTGTGTGACATTAAAAGCCAATGTGTAGTTTTGGCGAGGGTATTTCCCAGTGGAAAAAAAAAAGGCCTTCATCCCACCTGCCCTAACAACACACAGACACAGAGGCATATACAATTTATGGGGCTCGGAAACATGCACAAATGCATGTAAGTACCACACAGGTAGCAGAGTCTTAACTGTGGGCGTGGGAGAGGGATAGCAGGGGCTTTTCAATGGTACGTTAAACCTGCTATGTGTGGTTTATAGGTTTCCTCGTGCACTTACTGACAGAGTGTTTTCCTCTGACGAAACTACAGAGAGAATAGTAGGGTGGAACTGGAGGGAAGGAAAAAGGGTTATTCCAGCTTTAAAAATATGGAAAGAAATAAGGGTTATGGCAGGAAAAGAGAAGTGAGTGACAAAAAAGCTGAGTAAAAGAGACAGAAAAACAGAAAGTAAGAATGAAATGACGCAGAGAAAAAGAGACATCTGCATCCTGACTCTAGACCGACGACATGCACCACAAACTGAGACAGAGCAGCGTGACCCAGTCACATCAAACACACACTCTCCGGATTTACCATTCTGCTCTTTGCCTATCACATTTCAAAACAACGTCAGAACTTTTTCATAAACTTCACTAATCTCATCCTGACCCAAATTATCAATGTTCAGTCTTGTTTTCAGGCAAAAGCCCTTGGGGAATGTAAACTACAGCGTAGCAACTTCTAAACATCCAGGAACATACTGATACTCAAACCAACATATACTTAAACGCTGAAATATTTTAACCAAAGAGTAAAGTAATAAATTGTGTTTAATTACGTTTGACAGGTCTGTCTGCACTACAATTATGTGGTTTTGGTTTTTGTCACCTTCTTTTTCTCATACACAGCAAAAATGAAAGATTTAACTGATGCTGTAAGTGCATATAATGAATCAGAGGCACTTAAAGAGAACAAGACGCTCTTAAGAGTGACTAACATGCAGATAAAAGGGCTGTAGCTAACCATTATTTTCACTCTTAATATATCTATCTATTAATTAATTAGTCGGTTGACTATAAAATGAAGGAAAATTGTGACATTTAATGTCCAAAAGCCCAAAGTAATGTCTGCAAATTACTTGCTTACTTTAAAAAAAAAAACTGTCCAAAACCTAAAAGATATTTAGTTTACTATCAAATATGACAAAGACCAGCAGCAACTCCTCAAATCTGAGCAACTGGAACGAGCAATCATTTGACCATTTTGCTTGAAAACTCATTTAATTGAATGCCAAAATAGGTGCAAATTGTTTCAGGTCTTTAAGCAATGCATTTTGAGCTCCTGGATCTAAAGCAGTAATAAAAGACTTTAATTTTTGCAAAAGAGCAACTTTGGAAATACTTAAAAGAAGGGCACAGGAAGGGTGAAGAGGTTATGGGGGACCACCACTCGCAAATCAAACCACAAATCAACTGGTAATGGTTTGCCTGACTTGTGGAAGCAATGAGGGCAAAAAGTGATAGGAAAAGGGGGTGTGAGGGGGTAATGATCGGGTTAGGGAGGGAGGGGAGGAGTGCAGAAGGGAAAGGAAGGAGGAGGTGGGGGACTTAGTTGAACTGGGGAGGGTCTAGCAACCACAAATCAAGCAGTGATCAGTCGCCTCACTTAGTGTTTCTGGAATGTTCCAGCCTATAGCACCTGCAGGGAGTGGGAGACAGCCTGACAAGTCCTGCCAAGCTCTGGAGGAATTCAACGAAGGGGAGGGAGGGAAAGAGGGAGGCAGGGGGGGAGTAGCTGGATGTCCCTGCACCATTTGTCAGTGTACAAGTTTTCAGCATCATTTTTGCACCAAAACCACGGCTGGCATCTCTATCAGTATCTCCTCGCTTCACAAGATCCTATATTTTCTGCAAAAACCGTAGAGTTAAATGCCACCTCTATAGATTATTTACAGTATTAACAGCTTTATCACATCAGTGTATCTCCAGGAATTAAAGACTGTGCACCAATGATGACTTATTAAGAAACCAAATATTCAAAAAACTAATATAGAATTATCTAGCTTTGCTCAGAAGTAACTCCCACACTTCATTTTGACTGCTCCACAAACGACTGAGGTTGCTTGATACAACCATACCAGTGTTTTTGTATGTTTTTGCCCATATATTGCAATTTTCATTCCTTTTTCAAGCAAAAATGTTTTTCAAATGTTGGGATAGATGTTTTTTGTTGTTGTTGTTGTTGTTGATAGTAGACTGAATATGTTTGGGTTTTTTATGGAGTGTTACACAATTCCAATAGTTCACCATGGGCTCTAGGAAATTACGATGGCCAATTTTTCACTACTTTCTCGCAAATAAAGTCAAAATTATTATTGATAAATGGAAAAAATAATGTATTTTTTTATCCCTCTGACACTCTTTGTACTCCTGTGCAGCATGAGAATTCATTAGTGTATGCAAACTTGATGACTGCAATGAATTAGACATCTCAAGCAAGTCTCAAGAGTCTGCTAACTGATCATCATATCACACAAACATAAATGGAGACCAACTGGTGTGCGGAGCAGTAGGAAAAAAAGACATCCAAAAAGCTAATACTACATAGCAAGTATTAAAAATGTCAGCAAAAACATAACATAGCCTATACATGATTTATATTTAATGGATATTAAACTTTGAAAAGCACCCTTTAAGACAAAATGGCAATGTCTATCTGCCATAAGACATTTCAAACAGGATAAAAATCTACTTTACTGCCATGAAATATGCTCATACAACATATCCACCAGTATCAAACTTGTTCTTAAAACTGTAATTTGTCACCACACTGAGATTCAGCGTGTACAAATGTGTACAACCCATCCATCTTGCATTCCAACAAATGTAAAGAGTACATTTCCTAACCATGCAGGTAGTACAGAATTGCTTGCTTCAACCTTTAACTCCCTCCTCTCCTTCCCATCATGCCTCCTCCTCTCTCCTCACCATTCCTCCTCACCCGAGTGTGATGTTTTCCCTGTGCCAACAGCTGTGTCAGCCCTTACAGACACTTCTTACTCTCTCCGCATGTTCACTGAAACATCATTTTCAAAAAAAAGTCTGAGTGGAGAATAAACTCAGTCTCAAGAGTCCTTTATCCCCAGGGTTTTATGTCTCTTGATTTGAACTAACCCCATAAGAGATTGGTAAAGGCCCGCTTCACAGTTCAAGTTACAAAAGAACAAAAAGAGATGAACACTTCAAATGCAGTTTGAGTAGTAAAATCTGTTCAGCTACTGCAGAGATATCAATGTGTCAAATCAAGGAAACTGTCTTGTCCGCAAATATGAAGATGTAGTTTTTAAGGAGTATAACAAAAGCAGGCCATAAGCTGCAGGTGGGTGAATTCAACATACTGACCCAGGGAAACATACACTGAACATATGACCTGAGACAAAACATTACTTTGAAACTAAAAGCCTTTGAAAGGTCCACTTCATGTGTCACATTAAAAGGATATTAGGTTGGGAAAATAGGAGCCCCGCAGGAATATTGATCTGCTCCCAAATCAGTTAACAATAACATAATCAATAAATATAACATCCGTACTAAAAATAATGAGCTCCTAAAAGAACTGTTGTGTTGTGGGATTAATTACTAATGATACAAATAAAGCTAAGTAGTTCAAAACATACACATATTTACTGTAAGTTAATGTGACTCAATAAACGCTTGAGAAGACTGAACTCAGTTAACCTGAACAAACTGTCGGTTTTAGCATAACTAGCCAGCAACCTCGCTAACAAGCAAGCTAAACAATGCGAACTCTATTACTCTACAATATGCTCATATGTCTGAAATTACTAAGTTAATATGGCTCAATAAATGTTTGTGTGTTAAGATCTTAGCACTGCAGCCTTTAGCTTGAGAAGAGTCAGCTCAGTTAGCCTGAACAAACCGTTGATTTTAGCATCATTGCTAGCCAGCTAACTCACCAATCAGCAAGCTAAACAATGCTAACAAACTATTACTTCAAAACATACACCTATTTCTAAATTAACTGTGACTTAATGTGGCTTAATAAATGTTTATGTGTTTAGCTCTTACCTCCTGGAAGCACTGCAGAGTAGCTTGAGAAGAGTCAGTTCAGTTAGCCTAAACAAAATGTTAGTTTTAGCATCTTTACTTGCCAGCTAACTCGCTAACTAGCAAACTAAAATATGCTAACATGCAAGTACTCCAAAAAACATACTTTTTTAAAAATTAATTGTGACTTTAATGTGGCTAAATAAATGTGTTATATGTGTTTAGCTCTTACCTCCTGGTAGCATTGCAGCCTGTAGCTTGACAAGAGGCAGTTCAGTTAGCCTGAACATATTGTTGGTTTTAGCACCATAAGTAGCCAGCTAACTCGCTAACCAGCTAGCTAAACAATGCTAACACTTTTCCACTACCAAAGCTAGCTTCTTCTAGACATGTTAACTAGACAGCAAACAATAGCAAAGAAATACTATAGGCTACTTCTCAACTAGCAAACCAGATAAACACAAAATTCAAATATTTTTGTCCAGAACAACAAAGAATAAAAAGGTGAGTTTCCATTTCTGCTGCCAAACTGTTTATTTATTTATTTAATTTCAACACAAAAAATGTTGTATATGCCTGCCAAGTACACTATGGGTAATTTTCTAGTTTGTAAAAAGCACAAACAACACCAACCATGCCACCTATAATTGTGTTTATATACCTACTTATTTCAAACTGCTTATACATTTTTCAAGAATGTAAAGGCCCCTTAATTAGCTTACAATTTTTATCAATGAATTGCTTTCACATTGATTTCCAATAGAGGCTGCCACTAAAAGCTAACGCCGTTGTTGCAAGGTAAAACTAATGTCTGAAACAGTAATTTACATACAAAATAATCCTAGTTTACACTCTAACCAAATTTAAGACCATCAAGTAGCCTACGTTACATAAAAATATTAGCTTATGTTTATAAAGTTGAAGTTTAAAAGTGTATAAAACATTTGCATACATTTCATCTTAATATATGCTGTATATCTTTAGTGTTGCAACAGCCAGACTATGTCAACAATCAACAGGTATGTATGTATTTAGTCTTATCTGATGACACTGATAACACCAGATAAAAAAACTTGTCCTATGCTATCAGTAGCAGTGAAACTTAAGATAACCTTTACATTTTAATTCAGCCAAAAGAACACATTAACGCACCACCGCCTCACCACGGCGATACCCAAAACCACAGTTACCAAGGTTACGCCAGCCCAGACCACCCAATGAACTCATCTGTCAGTCACTCAACACATGCAGACATATCCATCCACTCAGCCACCCACACACACACACACACAGATATGGGCTACAACACAATACAACAAGGAGGTGGGAAGTGGGTGGAGGAGTCAATTCAAAGTCAATGCAGCTCCATCAAATGAGTCCTATTGAGGCGCAGGAAGCTTTTTGCTGCTGATTCGCTTTAATGTTTCCCTGTCAGCTTCTCTGTCACAGCTGATGACAATCTCACTAGCATTTCCTGTCACTCAGCTGGTGGAGCAAGGTACTGACACCGCCAGGGTTGAGGGTCTGATTCCTTCTTTGGTTCAATGATAAAGTTCGGCACAAGATTAATTTTGCACCACCTGCTTGAAATTGTGTAAGATTATGATATTATGAGCAGCTGTGAGATTTAACTAAGCACATTTACCCATCAATTGTACTTAAGTGCTATTTTAGGTACTTGTACTTAAGTATGATGCAACTTTATACTTCTACTCCAGTCCATTTTCGGAATAATTTTTTTCTGCACTTCATTTACTTCATAGCCTATATATAATTTATGCCTTAATTAATTGGTATGTTGTCACTTCTGGTTGAAATCTGGTGGTTTTCAGAGGTCGCTGAGCTTTAAGCTGTTACTTAAAGGTGTACTTACACAAAATTAACTTTTGGGAGCTTTCATTTAACATCAGCTATGTACTGTTCAACCAAAAGTCCTGCCTAGTTCACAAGAAAGAAGCCATGTTACCCCCTATCAGTGTGAATGACATCATCAAACAGCACTGCTGCTCTTTCTTATTCTAATTTGGGAAGTAGCCTAATGGGTGTAGTGCTGCATTGACGCTTGTCTTCTCCAGCTAACCTGACCCTTGTCATTACAGATGGCCAGTCTCTATCTTAGTAAAGCATTAAAACACTTTAATTTAACACCCTCTAAACTGAAGCATTTATAAGCACAATATATGCCTTTCAAAAACAATCTATAACACACTATAATGTGGTTTTAAGCAGACATAAGTGTCATAAATGTACATTAATAAACCCTTTTAAATGTTCTTTTATCTGCTTACAACTAGAGTATAGTGCATTTTAAACCATTTACTTAATGTTTATATGGTGCTTATGAATGCTGAATAGGGAGGATTAAAGTAAAGTGTTCCCAAAATTGAAATTTAGATGGTTTTCCCTGAGTGTTGCACTATTTTTTTCATTGTTCAGTATGTTTATTGGGAAAAAGTTCATGTCATTTTTTATCCTGTGAAAATAATGCCATTAATAAGTTGTCACTGCATTGTGTTTTCTGATATGATGTTAGTTTCAATGTAAGATTTAAGAAGAAGACTCCACAAGGTGTGGTAAAACAGAGAAGAAAGGGAGGAATTGGGTAAAATTAAAATGGCAAACTAAGAAAAACAGATTCACAGTATTTTAAAAATGCACTTGCTGCAAGTACTGCAAGTACTTATTTTAAAAAAATATATATATATAAACGATGCACTTTTGAGTGGTGAAAGGAAAGAAGCATTCCCTATCTGCCTGCACTCTGCTGCTGCAGCAGATGTGTCTTGCATAGGTGTGGCTTGCAAAAGGCCCGTCGCCCCAATAATCTCCTTATTTTAAATATTCATCAGCAGGGCGGGGTTTGAATTGCAAATAACTCTGAGCGGGCCCACTCAAATATGAAGTGCTTTTTCAGCTACTTATGTATGCAAACTTCACACCAAAGCTTTAAAAAAAAATCACACACAGTTCAGACACAGCACACATAATGCAACATGGGACGTGACTGGAAAATTAAATTTCAATAGTATGACATTTAAAAAAAGTCATGCAAAACACTCAGTGAAGTGTCTTTAAAATTTTGTAGCGTGGCAAAAAAAAAATATTCAGAGATGTGTCTCCTCATGCGACAGGCTGCAGACACCCACAACGTGACGCATGGAGGAATAAAGGCATGTAAGAGACCTGTGCAGAGTGCACGTCTCTGATTTGGATAACACATGTCTGAAAGTCACTGTATGAACATATAAACGTTGAATTAATGCAACAAGCTGCTTTAAAATGTCTTTTAAAAAAATTAAAAGTGGATTTAGGTGGAGTGGAGTGGCCACGTTAGTTCAGCAAATATTAATGAAACGTGTCTTCTCCAGCAGTTTTACATGGAGAATGCATGAAACCCGTTCATCTTCATCGTTTATATGTTGCATCTGCGCTCTAAATAAACCAAGTGGAAAAGCCACTTCACCTGAAGGAGTGTTATAATAAGCAAATGGGACTTACTCCGTGCGCAGATCTCACCGCCAAGGCGACTGCTATCACACAAATCCTGCCAGAGAAATAAACATTTTCAAGTTAGTTGATTATCTGGCAGGTAGACTGCGCCGGAGCTGGGCTAATGGAGCCTGCAGCACACCAGCGCTGCGGCTGCCTGCAAAGCTGAAAACTTTTTAAGAAACCACTCTGGAGCGTGATTTGTAAGAGAAAAACGACTTACAGGATTTTCATTTTGATCCGACTGGCAGAGGGGGAACCGCAGGTCGAGACTCGATCCCCTTGTCTTCACCAGCAAGGCACTTCAAACGCGCTCATCGACGGCTCCAAAAAACCCCTGTCATCTACCCGGAGACAGACACACAGAAAGAGAGAGATAAAGTAGTCCCACCGCCACGCACAACCCGCATTCTCACACACACACACACACACATACACACACACAGCCTCACGCGTTAAAACACAACCAGCACGAAAACTGCCTCTTTCTGTGGGTGATTTCTTTCATAAAATCAGAGCTTATCCAACTCACCAAAGTTGCAGCGGCGAAGTCGCTGCTGCGCTCTCCGGGTTGTTGCGCTTCAACTCAGCAGCGCACCACAGCAGCAGGGAGAGGAGGGGCCAACACATGTCATTCATGCCTCCATACGTTTGGCTACAACAGATTTTACCCACGCACACAGACCATAACCTCTTCAGACTGTTTGGACCAGCAAAGGAGACTCATCTGTCCAGAGGAAGTCTGTATCTGGTTTTAAACCACGAGAAAAAAGCAAGAATTACAAAAAACATTTCACTATTAAAGATATTAAAAAGATCTTCATGTACTGATTATGAGTTTATAAAGACATTTATGAACATTTTTGTACTTTTTTCTTCTCTGTGCCCCAACAATATCCCTAAAAATGTTAGTTTGTCAATAAAGATTGTAGTTTAAAGTGACATAAATTCAAAATTAGCACCCATAATCAACATGATAATCCTGCCAATCTCTGAAAGGACATGAAGTCTGATACTAAACAGTAACTTTTATTTATTCTCATTATATTTCTGTTGTCTATCATCGTCTTTGAGTGCCTTGAAAAGCGCTATATAAGTATAATGTATTATTATTGTTATGAATTTGGACATCATAGTTTTCCTTTTAACTTTTCAAAAAAACAAGGATGCTGCACATACATTGCAGGGTAACCACAGCTCTGTGTTGTCATATCTATCTGAAGTATGTGATAAAATTGTTTGAACAGGTCTGTCCTGATCTCAAAAGCTCTAAATATGGTGCAGACACTGACTTACTAAAGTTGCAGACAGTTGCAAATGTTCTGTTTTAGTTCAGCTTGACCTGAGTGAGTCCTCAACAGTTTATTACAACATGTTAATTATCTAAAAGGTTTTGTTGAAATTTAACTCGTGCTCCTGTTTAAATTTCATTTTGTCTCTTAGATATTTGCATCTTTGTTCGCCCTGACAGCTTGTTTTTAGCTGTGTTGTACCACAGGGATCCTTCCTGGGACCTCTAAAGTTTAGCACTGATGAAGAAATTCAAAGGCATGTTTTTTTTTTCTCATTGCTGCTGGAATCAGTACATTACTTACCCGAACTGTACCCACAGATTCATTCTTCCGGTGCGCTGCTCGGCTGCGAACCGCGTCCATGTCGAATCCGTTCATTGTTTTGTTTTGTTTAACATTTTGTCCTGTAATCTATTGTGTGTAAGTCCTGTCTATATCTTGAACGGTGACGCCATGGAGGCAAAACAAATTTCAGTGCAAGCTGACAATAAAGTTGTATCGTATCGCATCGCATCGTATCGCATCGTATCGTATCGCATCGTATCATATCGCATCGTATCGTATCGTATCGCATCGTATCGTATCGCATCGTATCATATCGTATCGTATCGTATCGTATCGCATCGTATCATATCGTATCGTATCGTATCGTATCGCATCGCATCATATTGCATCGTATCGTATCGTATCGTATCGTATCGTACAACCCTAACCCGAATTCCTTTGCCCATAGAAGAAAAAGGTCAAACGTAAGAGGCTTATATATCATAAAAATGAGCCAAAACTGGCATGTTAAATTCTGAATTCATTTTTCGTCTTTGCAGAGTTGCCAGATCTTGTCTCTACCAGTTACACAGCAACAAAAGGAAATGTTGGCCCTCACTGATATAAATGAGGTGGACAAAATAACAGAAACACATTTCAGTATAACAAAACTCAACAGCACTGCAAACTTCAGACTCCAAAATGATCTGTTAAAATGAAAACAGTTTTAAAAAATAAATAAAGCTTTATAACCTTTGGGGATGTAGGATTATTATAGGACTGTTGTAGCTGGCAAATGGCTGTGGTGTTCAGTTTAAGTTTGTTTGACATTATGAGTACATCGAATTACATCGAATTGTTAGATTCATCTGGTGGTCCCCATACCTTGTGAAAGTGGTCTTTGAGATGCACATTGCCTCTTAAAATTCTGGCCTGCAAGTGGCTCTTAATACATTAAGAAAAGTGTGTAAGCCCATAGGAACAAGCGCTAAAACAAATAAATGCCAGTTGAAAGAGAAGCTTGTCAGACAGATCAATGATCTTTAACTCCTGGTTACTTTGTAACTCGCAGATCCTATGAAGGATGTTATCTGCATTTGAAAAGGTTTTGTACTTTCAAGACAATTATTTCATAAGAAAAGTGTTGTTTTTTTTTATCAGAAAAGAAAATCTGCCACCTGAATAGGAACTTTGTGTATGTTTTGGAACATTTAAATGATATTATCCACACAGTTTTATATATTATATTCAGTACCAGTTCACAACTAACCCTCCTGCCCCAGAAACCACTTAAAAGAATGCAGTAAAATGAGAAGGAAAGGATGATGAACTACTTTTTAAAAGAGTTTTTACTTTCTTCCATTCTGCCAGCAGCATCCTCCTGTCAGGAGTCAACAGTGAGAATTTGGCCTTTAATAATCTGACTGGAATGCAACATGTCCAGGCGTATAGAAAATGTCAAATAAAGGTTTAATGTCAAAGTTTTTTTTGTGCAGCCTCAGGCGCTGGGTAGGATTGGGAGGCACGCAGGAGGAAAGCACCATATCCATCCGCACCTACGAGGTTCTAACATTGGGGGATTCTTTATTGAGGAAGAATAATCCAGAACAACATAAAGTAGTCTGTATTTGGACTGCATGGCGCATGCTTAAGGTGGAATTTTAAGGTGCAAGTCATCCTGAAAGTTTATTTTAGTGGAATTGTCTGTGTCAGTGTAGGTGCAATGAGGTAATATCAGTGCGCCCTGCGTGTGGGAAGTAGATCCGGCTGGGCAGGTTTGCAAGTCGAGGAGAGAAAAAGTTAGAGAGGGGGACTGCAGAGGCGCACGGTGCCAGAGCCAGGACCACTGGGAGCCTCTGCAAGCGCAACAACAGCCTACACGCCGAGAAGAAGTGCCTTTTCTTATTATTTCTATTTCACTGAGAAGCAAGTGTGCAGGGGGGGAAGCAGGGCTATGACACGCGAGTAGAGAGCCGTAGAGTTTGAGAGTGTTAACGCAGGCGGATCCTTGTTTTATTCCCCCAAGATGAATAAAGACTTGAAGAGCCTGCGACAGCTCGCCGTGCCTCTGCTCTTCCTCGCCCTGTGCGTCGCGGTGCAGCGATCCGACTCTGCGGTAAGTGCCTTTCCATTTTCCTTCTGTTGCAGAAAACTTTTCTGATGGCTTTTGCCACCGCAAGATACCCTCATGGAGAACCCGAGAGACCTGCTGCTCTCAGTCAGCCGGCGCTGGGACACCACCGGCTCCCACAGCAAGCCCGACTATGGTTTATAAATAGAGTGGCTGCTTTATAACAAGTGTTTATCCTCCTGCTCTAATAATAATCCCGTTGCCGTTTCCGTTTTGTTGCAATGAAAATAATTAACCCAACTACACCCCCTTGGTGCTGAACTTTACCGACACTGTTTGAACGGCCCGTGAGCACCTTCACGGGCTTTGCTTTGTAGTTTCATGGAAGAATCGGACGGAGTTTCTGTCCTGCTCCCCTGCGCATCACGTTTCTTCCTCCCCTGCTCCCTGCAGCAGGAGGCAACCTGTAGCAACACGCCGACCACGGCGCACTTTTCTCAGCCTGCATCTGTCTTTTATGCTTGTAACATATAGACTGTGTGGAGAAGCGCGGCGGTGCAGCGCGCACAGTCTCCCTCCTTCACACATTTGTCTTCTAATTAAAATACTAAAGTGATAACACAGGCTGCTCCCTGACTGAAATATGCTGTGCGTAATTTAGTTTGGTGGCATCCACTGTCATCCCAGAAGAGAGGGAATGTGATTTTTAGCAGCTTTTATGGAGTGCATCTCTCCTGCAGGTGTGTTTTATGTTGACAGCATCTTGTTACTGACGCACATTGAAGTACAGATCCATCTGTATTGGTTGATTTTGCTCCTGTCATCATGCAAAGTTAAATTTTGTGCAGCCATCAGACTGTAACATCAGCCTATATGCATCAAGCTGAGTTGTCTCCGTCCACTTGAGATGTTTAGGAGTAAAGATCCAGGAGGGGTGTGCGTGTGTTTGCGCATACTTTTCCCCTCTTCACTCTTGCATTTGTTTAAATTAGAGTCTCCTCAGCCCAGCTGCAGCTCTCCAGCCTTTGACGTCCCTGCATGACGCAACTGCATCATCAAAGTCATCAATCAGTGGAAGCATCCAAGTCTCACTTCTCATGTAATATTCTATCTATACAGGCTAATGAATATTCACTGATCATTAATAATTCATGAGGCTAGTTGCATGCTGATACACATGGCCCCGCCCCCTTACAAGGCGTGTCCAATCAGGCCTGCACACTTGCTGTTCATCATGAGCCTGTAAGGACTTTATGTTTAGGCTGCTCCATCTTGTATCACGCGTGTCTTTGGCTGTATTACATCAAAGTCAGGTTTTTAGGTGACTAACAGAACTTGTAATAGGTCAGGTGAGGTCCAACACAGTCCTCCAGAGGTCAGCTAGTCTGCTTAAAGTTTATACAAGAACATTTGTATAAATAACAACCCAGGTGGCTTCCTCCTCTCAGTTTATACATCTTGTCTACTAGATATACATCTGACCTTGGTGAGCGGCCTCCTGCTTTCTAAGTGGAGCTGCTGCCACATAAACACGTTAAATCTTTAATGTGTTGATTTCATAAATGCTAGAAAAGTCAAAACAGGGCAGTGACATTACTTGACATTCTCCAGAGGTAAATATGTCCTGATGGCAAAGATGTAGTCTACAACTAAGGATTGAAGATGCTCTCTTAGTAGAATATTGTTAGAACAATCATGCACAGGACAAGTGGTAAGTAAAGTAAAAAATAAAGAGGTCAGGATATCTGGTAAGGGCATTTCTGTAGGCGGTGGTTGTGTATGTTACAGGCATGACTTGCAGTGGCTGTTATAGTTGCCATGGAGATGGAGGGGGGTCCACTTTGTACCTAGGAATGTGGCTGACCCCACCCTCTTGATGAGGAGGAAGAGGAAGCTCACAGGAGAGAGGGTGAAGAGATTTTTAAAAGACAAAAAATGGTGTGAAAGTCCATTCATGACTTCAGAAACAAGGCTTTCAGCTGTATCTCACAGCCTTCATCTGTAATTGGGGTTTACGTAGGCTCTGGAGAATGCTAGTAAGTAGACCTTGAGTTAAGATTATTAAGATGAAGATGTGAGTGTTAGTGATACAGTTTGAGGGATGCTGCATGTGGTGTTGCAAAGAGAAGTCATTTCCACACTTCCTCCTTCCCTTCTCAGTATTCCTGGTTATATCTGAGCTGCACCACTGCGCTCACTGAGGCCCCCTAGTGGACTCTGTGTGTTATTCCTCTGGATTGCAGCTTGCCTTTATCATCACTGTTCACTCAAAACCATGTATCTCCAAACATGGGGAAGTTTTAAGCATAAGGGAAGTATTAAATTCTCATTTATGCCAACTCATAGATGAGTAAAACTCTTAAAACACACTTTTAAAAAGTGCATTTTTACATCTCTAAAGGGCTGTCTTTGTCTTATAGTGCATTTAAAGTTGACATCTGGGGATACATGGTTTTCACAGGACAAGGAGAATAAGCACAACAGGGCTGAATCACCACTTACACACACACACACACACACACACGTATATGAAGAGCGTCTAATTCTCATTCAGCATGCAATCACTAGCTTGTTTTATATATAGAGCGTCTCATACATGACTGTTTCATAGCTGTTTGGTCACGTTTGTGTGTGTGTGTGTGTGTGTGTGTGTGTGTGTGCGCTTTTAATCCTCGCCCAGATATGAATCTCTATTCAGCCAGGTGAGGGAGTTCAGCTGTAATGTATACCTGGAGGTTTCCTTTGAACCCGTCATGCCGCGCAACCACAAACACACACTTAATTTGATGCATGCTCTCCTGTGCATACACACACACACACACACACACAGGTTGCCTCACCTTTTCCGTGACCCACATCCCAGGTGGAGCTGTGTGTGTGTGTGTGTGTGTGTGTGTGGTAGCCATAACATCCTCACATTGCAGAGATGAATCTGTGATGTTTGCTAACACCACAGAGCTGAACCTGAGCCGATCTCTCTCGTCTGTGTCTCTTAGTTTGTTGGATTTCATGATTTTCTTTATTTTTCTGCTGTTGACTCGTCTTTTCTTTCCCCTTCATCCATCTGTTCTTCTCACAGCCTCTTCCTGAGCACAAAAACACAGGAGTTAATCATTTGTTCCTCTTTAAATTAGCAAGACTTAACAAGTACTCAGCCAATCCCTGCAATGCTTGGAGATCTTTTTTGGGAGTCACCAGTATCATACGGAAAAATAATCAGTCATGTGTGTGTGTGGATTTGTAGCTTTTCTTGTCTTATGTGTGTTATTTTGTGAGTATTTTTGAGTTTTTAGGTGGTTGGTTGGGAAAAAAAAGTGGTTTAAAGATGTCATATTGGCCTTTTGGACATTGTTTTTCTCTATTTTCTGGCATTTTTAGACCACATCGTTAATATATATTGTTATTAGTTGCAGCTGTGCTCATGCAGCATCACACAGCACGATATAAACTAAATTCATGGGGGAAAAAACACAGAGAGAGCACTTATATTTTTGGCTTGCAGCTACTTACAGCTGCCAAATTTATTCATGAAGCAAATTTGTATTTAGATAAAAAAAATCATATTTATGCACATTTTTTGTGGAAAAAAACTGCAGCATATTTTATCTTTTTGACCTCACCAACGTGAGATATCCTGACGGAACTCAATAATCAAAGCTCCTTTGCTCTCTTCCTCAAACTTATCTCAACATACCTCTATCCCCCTCTGTCTCTGACAGTATCTCCCTCCTCTCTCTTTCTCCCCCCCGTCTCTCTCACCCTCGTTTCCCTTTGTGTCTGTTCATGATGGCAAATTCCATCTTTATCTGAGAGAAGGGCTCCTTAAACAAGCACAGTGCAGGCAGCAATCACATCTACCTCCTTCATATAGTTAGACATTACAGAGGAAGGCATGTGTGCTGTCTTTGTGTGCACACACGTGTGTGTGTGTGTGTGTGTGTTCCTGGCAGAATTCACACTGTGGTGTCAATGAGCTGAAGATGCCATTAGGATTAACAGGTGGACAAAAGTCAATGAGAGCTAACACCAAATGTTTAGACAGCTAATTACCTCTATCCACTACTTCACTCCCTCCTCTTCTTCTTCAGTCTCTCCTTTTACAGCAGTATTTCAAAATACAAATTAAAGTACACAGAGTACAAGATGTAATAAGAACAAAATGAGTGACAGACGCAGTAATAGTTGTGGTAATAAAAGCAGATGAAGTAATGGGAGGGATGAGAGTGAGTGAAGACGTACTACTAGTAGTAACAACTGTCGCAGCAGTAGTAGTAGTAGTAGAGATGTAGTAGTAGTAGTAGTTCTAGTGGTAGTGGTAGGGGAAGGATAAGTAGTCTCAGAGGCAGTAGTAGTACCTGTAGACATTGTAGTAGCAGTGAAAGTAGTAGTAAATCAAACATTCTGAACACAACTTTTTAGCTTTCGTCTTTCTGTTTTACATTGTTTTATTCTCGTTCTGTCTCATTTCCCCTCCCACTGGGGTCATAATCTCATTTAATCTCTTTGCACAAGATATCTCTTTCCGTCACTTAGTCTCAAACCTCATCATCACCTCCTCCTCCTCCTCCTCCTCCTGCCAGTGTTAAGAGGGTAAACACGGTGTGTTTGTTAGAGACCTCTTTATTTACTCCGTCCCTCACTGTTTGGTTTGAGGCTTTAAAGGTCAACTGTGTCTTTTTTCATCTCTCCGTCCATCTATCCATCTTTCAATCTCTCTGTTTTATATTTTTGCTCTCATCACTGACGAGACCACCATGCAGTCTGAACCTATTTTTACGTTGTTACGACCCTCCAAAGACAACAGCTCGTAGTCGTGTTATTCACGGCCCCCCACGTGACATGAGCTGTAACCGGTCTATGAGGGACTTAAAATTTTTGAAAACTCTTTGGGGTCAGAAAAGTCAGGAAATCTGTGATCTTCTGATCTGGAGGTTAAAACGACAGGCAGTTAAAGGTTGTGAGGAAATATCCAGATTAAAGCAGGACTCTTTGTGGATTTGGGCTGAATTAGGTCACAGATTAAGGTTAAAGAGACTCAAGTGAATGTGTGGTAACAAACTGATCGTAACACTCTGTGTTTAAAACTAAGTGCATAGGATTCGTTTCAAAACTGAGGGTGTAAATGTCTTTAATTTTGTCAAAGTAAACTGTTTTCCACTACAGAAAATGTAACCTCTGGCGTCCAGTAATCTGAACTTTAATAGCATTGCGATGTTTGGAAGCAGGTTCGTCTTTGTGTTTATTTTGTATTTTTTACATTTTCATTGTATTTTCACCGATTCCATTTCATGTTTATGTGTACAAGTACAAGTCTATATGCTAGCAGAGTATCAAGCGTACTTGTTAGGCCAACACAAGCTAGTTTGTGGCACATTGTGACGCTTCTCTTCCATATAATCTGCCAGACGCTGAGAGTTGTTCTAGTTTTCGTTTTGGTTTGTCACTGTCTCAGCCTTGACATCTTCACGCCCCTCATATCCTTGAAGTTTTCTCTCTTGTAACCCTAAAACATAATGTTAGAAAACACCTCAAATGAAGCATAAATCTCACCTTTGTGTGGCTTCTCCAAGTTTGTAACTGTACTATCAGTAGTATCTGCGGCCACAGGGGGCAGTAATGAGCGCACTTTGGCTCGGCAAAGAAAATGGCACACTCAGAAACAAACAGAATTTTACAGAATTACAGTTTATTGAAGGAGTTTTGAGATAATGTTCAGTTTTACAAGATAAAAGACAGCTGGTTGATTTGTTTCAATGAAAACCGATCCAAACAATGTGCAAAAAGTGGCACCTTATGACCAGGACAGTCAACACCATTTTACTTTTGCTATTTATTTAACTTACTGTTGCTCATTTCAGGCTGCGGTTGGATAATCTCAAATGCTTTTATCAGTTGGATCTTTGGAGTTTGTAGAAAGTACTTCTGATGTTGATTCCTCAGCGGATATCTAGTGAAGCACTTTGAATAAATAATAAATAAACTCTTTGTAAGATATCCTAAGATTGATGTAAGCTTGCAGCCATACCTGCGCTTATATCTCAGTCTGTATCCGATTTGTCTTATCTGACTTCTTTTGATGTTTTCACATTCACAGAGTGTCTCTTAGATATTTATGTGGGCCTGAAGCTCGATTTGGCAATGGAACGTGGTGCTTGTCTGTTCGCTAGATTTTGTTCTGGGATCAGCTTCTGGTGACGATCCAAACCTGGAATTTGTGTTTTGTTTTGTTTTTGTATTTTTAGCCAATATGTGTTCATGTGCTGATGGGAAAGTCAGACATCTGGGAATTCAATATTAAACTTTAGACACTGTTGATCCATGTACTGTTTGTCAGATGATCCAACCCGGAAGCCATTACGGAGGCGGTGCTGTGATCATAGAAGAATTATTTATCATTGATGGAGTGTTTTCCTGCTTGTATTGAAGCTCTGATCACTTTTTTTTCATTTTAAAGTTGGCAAACAACAACTTATGAGCAGCTTTATGTGAATTTTGTCCTCTTGCAGTGTGTGTTTGTATGTGGCTGCGGTCCAGTGGGCTACCTGACAAGTCCACCTACACAGAACAGTCACAAGACAGGCTGTCCTTTTCTGCTTGTGCTTTCCTGACCTTCTTTTCTTCATGCTTCCCTCCTTTTTTATGAGGAAAAAATTAAATTTTACAGCCCAAAGGAAGCGCAGAGAGCTGCTTAGGGACAAGGCGAAATGAGACGGAGAAAGAAACAGTCTTATCGCCTCAGGTGGGAAGCAAAGAAAACAAACAATAAAGTTCAACTGAAGGAGGTTATTGGAAAACAATGGATCAAAAGAGCAAATAAATACAGAGGATGATGCAGGTATACAAGATTGAAACAAATCACATATTTCTCCTCCAAGCAGGAGCATTTATTGTTTTGCATTCTTTCTCTTGGCGGACAAAAAGGAGGAGTTTTAATCTGTCTGGAGATCACTGGTGACCTTGATTTACAGATGTCTACTTCTTCCTCTCCTTTCCCTCTCACCTGCTCAAACTGCAGGCTGCGGCTTATACAGCTTCCCCTGAAGTACTTGTTAACAAATATTTGTGAATGCAGTACGACCCAAGCTGACTCGCCTCGTCTTCACATCACTCAACACCTTTTTATTACTATCTGCTGTGCATCCACTCCCCTGTCTCCTGTTACTCCACCGGCCTTGTATCTTTATCTTCTTCTAGAATTGGAAGCTGAATGTAAAACACAAACTCACCTTGTTTTCAAGCTTTCGTGCACTTTAACTCTTAAGTTCCTCATTTCTGTTTTCATGAATGTTGTTCTGAACAAATGTAGAAGTTTGTTATAAAATCTGGGATCAGAATACAGATACAATACAACTTTAGCATCTCTAAGAAGCAGCAAGAGAGAATTGTTTGAAATTCACAAATTACAAAAATATACCCTCAAGTGTCGCATTTTATCCTTACAAAACGATTTGTATGATATCCTACAAGTAAGTGCATGTATAACGGTTCAAATGATATCTAACCGTAGAATCCCACAAATGGCATCGTCATGTTTTGTACATGACAGAAAGTTATGTAAGCTAGGTTCAGGCAAGTAAAGGAAATTAGGCTAGGTTTAGGAAAAGAAACATGGTTTGGCGTCATCATGTTATTTAACGTAAAGTCACATGCTTAACATGAAGTTATATACGTTAGGTTTAGACAAGTAAAGTTAACAAGGTGAGGTTTAAGAAATTTAAGTTACGTAGGTTAGGTTTAGGAAGGAAACATGGTTGGGCATCGTGATGTTACTTAACGTAAAGTTATGTACTTAAAGGTCCAGTATGAATGATTTAGGGGGCTATATGGGTAGAAATGGAATTTAAAATGATATGTATGTTTTCCTCAGTGTATAATCACCTGAAAATAAGAGCGTTTTTGTCACCTTATAATGAGCAATTTATATAAACATAGGGAGCATGTCCTTACTTATGGAGATCGCCATGTTGCTCCACCATGTTTCCACAGTAGCCTAGAACGGACAAACCAAACACTGTTCCAAATAGGGCCATTCGCGTATTTGCATTTTTGCATCTGCCGCCGTCGTTGGAGTAACACTGATTTATAGTGTGAAACTGCCTCATTCACTGTTTGTACCAGTTTAAATGACCAGGTCTGTTTCTTTGGAGAAGAAGAGACCTCTGCAGAGAATTCGGCTGCTGGTGAAAACCTGAAGGTCTGGATCAAAAGCTGAGAGAAGTTTTATCTGGTTGCAACCTGTAATTCACCACTAGATGCCACCAAATTCCCCAAAATCTTACACACTTCACCTTTAAGGTAACGTGACGATGTGACAACGTAACTTAAAATAACTCAAAGTTCATGTGGTTTCACACGGGACATTATCACCAGTCTCCTGGGGGAAAGTCCTGTGTTTGTTTGACCACATCCATCACCCCAGCCTATGTCAGTGTGCAGATCCTCACTCATTACACATACATAAAATGAATTTATGAGAACTCTGAAGCAGTCAAATATGATAGCTCACTACTAAACAGTCATGCAATTAACCATTAAATTTATGCAGTTTTTGGTACAACGGTCATAAACTACGATCTATTAACGATGACATAGCAAAGCCACTTATGAACCCTGACAAAGTTCAACAACAAAACTCTTCTTATAGCAACATTATTCAACTTTTACTCAAGTCAAACTATGGCACAAATATCTCTTAATGTGTTGGGGTGTTGTTACAAGACCTTGAATGTGATTTATTTACAAACGAGGCTACAATAGTAGCCTCGTTCTTGAGTTCAGTTCGGTCTACCTGTTTGCCCAAAAGCCTCATTTAAAGGAATAGTTCACCCAAAAACAATATTAATTGTATAGTACTCACCTCCCTTGGCTCTTTATGGTCCCAGAAAAAGACTTCTATTGAATAGCGGCACGAAAAATGAGAGCATGTCAGTGCAAACAGACTTTGATTCTGGAAAACTTTCTGAAAATTCCTGTGCGGCATTATCCAAGTATCTTGTATTCATCGGTCGTTTCATGGAAGTCCAAACAGCTATTTTTACTGAACCTTTGATGTACAATGCATTTTTGGATAATGAGATTACTCTGATTATTAAATGCAATGTTTCACAAGAGTTAAGGAATTTTCAGAAAGTTTTTCAGATGTTTTATAACTTCTTTTTGCTGTCTTGTGTTCGGCCTCCGTTGAAGTCTGTTTGCACTTTCATATACACCATTTGATAGCGAATCTTGGGGAGGTGAGTACTTAAATTTATTTTGTTTTTGGATGAACTGTTCCTTTAACAACGGTCAGAAAATAACATCACATTAAATGCATCCTCCTTCTTTTCTTTGTCTCTCGGCCTCCATCTTTGCCCTGAACCCTTTATCTGTTCATCTCACGTGCGAGACTGATGGCGAGGAGCGATAACACACCACACACATTCACAGTGGTACAACAGGCCCACAGCTTAGTGTGCTTAACATGCAGTCTGTGGTTGTCTGTGGACGAATGAATGAAGTCATCAGAGCTGCTTCAGAGAGGCATAAAGCTGTTTTGACTGCCGCTGAATCGACCTAAGTGTGGGAGGGCATCTGGTTCTCTCTTCTTCTCTGTTTTTCTCTCCTCGCTCCCTTTCTTGTTCCCTCGCTAATTTTACTGCTCTCTCTCCATTTTGTCCACCTGTTTCTCTAATCACACGACTGAGGAGGAAACAGGGCTTCCCCGAAAACCACATGGGAAAAAATGGTATGAGTGAATGTGTGTCAGCGTGGCTACTGTTTCTTTACATATTTTAGAGTTTCCACATATTCTTGTCCAGACGGAGTCATTTGCAGTCAACTACAGGACAAGCTATAGTAACATATTTGATATCCTTGGCTGCTCCCTCACCTAAAACAATAGATTTGTGTTTACATCTGCCTGACAAGGACTTCTAATGGCTGCAAGAGTTATGAGTCCAGTCCTCTCAGGAGTAAAAGTGGAGGGAGTGTGATGTTGTTGCAGCACTGCCATGTAACCGTGTAGTTTAGGTGCTTAAATGTAACCTGCATGAACCTTTTTCTGCCACTTGGGGGCAACAGAACAAACTGTAAACACAACATCTTATAGATTATCTAATACAGCTTTCATCCAGCAGCTGTGAGGCGACATTAGCTTACATTCAGAGCTGTGTTTGTGTCAACCTCATGAATGTTTTTCCAATATTCACTCTCTTGTAGCTCTGTTTTGGTCTCCTCCATCTCCAATAAAATTATCTGGCTCTCTAAATGCTAAATGCTTCGCTGTGTTTACCAGCTAGTTGCTAACTTTTGCCAGTTGCTAACGACTAGTCCTTAGTAGGTGTTTTTTTCATTGAGGAACTGAACCAAAGCAGTACATTTTTGGGCTGTAAAACCAAAACAGTGAGCTGAAAGGTGCTAAAACGCTCCATCTGGTGACAATTCTCCAGGGGTTCATCTGTGTCCCCTTTCCTTAGATCTGTTTTATTTCATCCTCTTCCTTCAAGTAGAGTCAATTTATTTATTCTCTCAGTCCCCAAATCACAAATCCATCTCAGGGGACTTTTTCTTGAACATTCATCCTGCGCTTTTCTGTGTTTCTATGGACTTCTTTTTTCTGTAATCTCTTTTCTGTCTCCACATCGTCTCCATTTTTCTCTTCTCCCCTTCTTCATCAGATCAGAATCCAGGTCAAATCCTAATAACTTGTACTGTACATACAGTAGTCACACACACTGTTTGTACTTTACACTACAGTAAGCTGCACACTGCTGTGTGTGTGTGTGTGTGTGTGTGTGTGTGTGTGTGTGTCCCTCAGGTGGAGCCTGGTCTTAGTTAATCCCAGGTCAGTGTGCCGGCTGGTATGCAGCTAAGCCTTTAGCATGCAGTCAGAGGATAATGTTCAGCAGCAGAGAAGGTGCATGTCGAGGTCTCTGTTGGGGCATTTTTCACATTGTTTAGTGACACAGAGGGAGACACGAGGCAACTGATCCAACACTCATTTATGCTTTAGATATTTAGAATTATAATTGTATTCCTCTCTCTTGTGTTTTATCCTCTTCATCATTTTGCCTGTAATAACTTTTTAAGGAAGTTTTTAAGGGCAGTATTGTGTTCTGTTCATGTTCCTACACTGTATTTGAAGTAGTTGCTGGTGTGTTCATCAGTTTTTGATGACTTTGTGGTTTGTTTTCTTCCTGTTTATTGATTTAGATGTCAGCAGTAAAGGAAAAACAGTATTAAGTGATTTTTATCAAGGCTTCAAAAATAGCTTTAGTGCACCTTGTCATAGATTCTCTAAGACTCTTAAGTTTACTGGAGTAATTCTTTTGAGAGATGCTCCCTCATTTGGTGTTTCTCTGCTAATTTATTCACAATATTTTGTTAATATGTATTAAATATCCGGCAAAATATACAAATGTACAAGATAGAAGTGTTTTAAAGGAGCAGGAGCAAAAACAGTGCCTAATAGAGTAACAATAGGAGTTCAATAAGAAGAAAGAAAAAAACAGACTGCGCCTGATAATCAATGTTATATTGAACATAATATAAAAATGAGAAGTGGTATTGAAGAATAATATTGCACAGGATGTTGTGACATAGCTTGTTTTTTTTAACTTTTGCTTGTATATAAGTATATGTGTGTGTGTGTGATTGTGTGTTCACATGCACGTTTGTTTGTGCATGTCAACACTGAATGCGCAGCATTCTTCATCTCCTCTAGACAAACAAACACCCGCTGGTCAGAACAACGGGAATAGCAGACATCTGTCACATTACAGAAAGAGAGGAGAAGAAGGAGAAAGAGTGACAAACTAGTCTGATGTATTGTCAAAGACTTTGCTAAATGTGTCTCATTTTTAAAATATTTTATGCAAAAAAGAGGATTAAATGCTCCTTTACTGGTTGAGAAAAGTCTTTAAACTAAATTATACAAGAGATGCTTTGCCACAAAGCTTAAGAAAAGGCTGATTTTCTTATTTTGTGAAGACTTGACCTTTTGGATGCACTTGTTTTCATCGCATGGTAAAAGACAGGCTACTAAATGACAGAATATCCACCATTAAAAACCTTGCTAAACACTAACAGCCACTCTGGAGAAGCCAATCTGTCACAGCAGATGTTTTCAGGTTCAAGTCATAAATGTGTCCCCTCTAAATGTTTTACTTTTTCTCCTTTCTTTAGTGCAATAGAAAGCTGCACAGTTGAACTTCCCTCTAACAGTCAACATTACAGCTGCAGCGCTGCAGATGTGCCCGTTCACATCAGATGCTGGTATAAGTGAGGATGTTTAAGAGAAATGTAGGCAGGGCAGGAACCTGCTGTGACCTGCCTCTTCAGGAGATCACATCAGACACTGAGGACTCGGAGAAGCAAGAGAGAGCATGTTGCAGCTGCGACGACCTGAACCAAACTACTGCTAGAAAACACAGTCAGCAGCCTCTGACTATAACTTAGATACATTAGGTTATTTTAAGTAATTGTTTTAATGAACCTTTATTTCATGATTGTCTAAATAATGTTTTTGGTCTTTATTTTGGCTGTGATGCGCCTCATCTTTTTACCTGTGTGCTTCCCAGTTTTGTTGCCTGCCCTCATGTGGCGAGGATGTGGACCTGCAGGTAGACAGGTGGAAGCATGGTGTGCAAAGTGCAGGGAAGTATGTGGACACCCCTGCTCACTTTGGGTTGTTTGTCATGGTTGGGACTGGGCACCAGAATTCCTATACAGGGGTGTACGATAGTATTTCAGATAGTTGAGTTAACTGCAGGTACAACAAGCATCTGAACTCTGTCTAAGCTCATAGTGAAAGACTCAGGATACCACTAATGTAAGAGAGTTTAAACAAGAGTACATTTTAAGGTGCAAAAGGCTCACACTCAATAATTACATAAAAAGCATAAGCTGAAAGCAGAATGTACTCTAAAGTGCCAAAGGTGTACCATTACAGAGACAAATATCTCCAGGGGAAGGTACGTCTTTGATGCAGTTCAGATTTAACAATAGAGGACAGCTGCTGAGAGAGAATCACCTCCGGTGTAGAGTTCGTTTGGGGAAGACCCTTTCCTGTCTCAACATGACAGTACCCCTATTCACAATGCCAGGTTCATGAAAAAATGGATTTGCCAGTTTGATGTGCAGGAACGTGACTGGCCTGCACAGAGTCCTGACTTCAACCCAATCCAACATTGCAACCCAATCGCCAGAAAAGATGTTGGCATTGTATGTTTCCGCAAACCTCAGAAACATAATTTCCATGTTATTATGTAGCGGATGTGTTTCAAGTTTCCATTCAGACAACCCTGTGGTTAAGGTGCTGTTATATTTAGGCACAGAAACCACTTGGTTATGCTTAGGAAAAGATCAGGTTTTGGCTCGGAAACCCAGTCCGCAGAGGTACGCTGATATCTCTTTGTGGCACTGTCCCTGCCGGAAAAACGGCGACAGGTCAAGCCAGGTTTGGTGCCGAAAAAGCCGCTGGAATCATGGCAATTGCTTACATCTCGAACTTGGAAGGCGTCTTGCCTATAGATGACACGCCATCCACCATCCCCTCCACCTCCTCATGACAAAGCAGCTCATGTGTATCACTTTAGAAGCACTGATGCGACACGTATGAAACGTACAAATGTAACGTTTTCACGGTTTGCAGAAATGTACAAAGCAAACACTTTTCTGGGTTTCACAGGTGACTTGTGGTGACTAGGCTGACCTTTGGGATGAACTTGAGCACTGACTGTGCAGCCAGGCTTCAAAAGCTGGCGGAAAAGCCCGGAATAGTTTGGTAATGTGATGTTCGACGATCAAACATGGGCCGAAAGTTCAAGTGTTAAAAGTGTCCCATCAGCTCCAGTCAGAAGCTTTGCAGCATGCGATTCAGCAAAACTCGACTCCTCCTCTCTGTCCCGCTATCTGAAAGATAAAGTATCAGGACGTACCATCTTGTTTTGGCTACAGCAGAGGCTCCTAGGTAAATATTAAGGTTAGGCTGCAGCTCATCCAAACAAGGATGCACCTCCAGTATGCAGGTTTCACTGCTTGGTTTATGGAAGCTCGGAGCAGCTTACTAGAAGGTTTACACAGATGTTGACAACCTCCGTGGCAATGCCTGATATGTTTAAAAGTAAACAAGGTCAAATGTTTTCTAGTCATATTTTTGGTGATTTGTTTGGACTGATGTTTCTAGACGAGTATTTTTTTGGCTCAGGGTGCAGAAGTCCCTGGAGCAGGTGGTTGCAGCTGGACGTATTTACAGGTTTTGATGAGACGCAGACTGAGACAAAACTTGCGGACTTGAAAGAAACATGAAGGGATTTGGTTAAACATAGACTCTTTTGTTCTACAGGAGTGCCTCATGTCGTGACCGCCTGGACTGAAACCCTTAAAAAGGTTTATGGTTGTATGAAACAGAGCGGTCACACCCCTGTGCTTTGGACTGTTTGAGTCCAAAGGAAGAACAACAGTATGGACCGCACAAATTTGTCTGTTCTTTCTCAGTGACAGTTTCTGACTGAACCTGAATGTGACGTGATTTCATCAGCGTGATTTTAATGCTTTTATTTAGAAAGAAAAGGTGGTGAGCTTTTCCTTATCTTTCCTTCTTTGTCGCCTCCTCCCTCCTCCTACTTGCCCTCTCTCAGTCTATCCCCAGGCTACACATATCCAGGTATTCAGCTGGCAAGCCGCCGCTCCCCTCTCTAATTTCTTGTTGCCCGTAGCTACGTTGAACCGTGCCAAGTGGTGATGTATGTGGAGCGTTGCAGAGAGATGGTAGAGAGGCATGTTTAAACCTGTGTCAGGCAGGGCCGGGCAGGGCTGGGGCTGGGATGGGATGGGTAGGGCTGGGCTGGGGTGGGTTGTCATGTCTCCCGGGGGAAGGAATTCAACCTCCCCCTGTTTACAAGATCCACATGAGGACATTTTCTGGTAGATCAGCAATGTATAATCTGCTTCTTTAGATTTGCAAACCAATGAATTGCACCAATTAAGCACTTAAAAATCTTAGAGCACAGTGAAGAGAAAAGGCACCAACATGTTGGATAATACGGTGACTGAGAGTGCTGCTATATACAAGTAATTTTTGAGAGCAAAGCTGTAGTTTCTCATAGCTTTAACCTTTGTTTTGCTGCACGTTATGCTTCATTTTGTTTAACTTAGACCTGTTGTCCTCATTTGTGGACATTCTTGTGCCATCTAGTGGAAGCAAAAGCACAATCCACTCTAATTTTAATTAATAGTGGGACTTAACTGTCGTAACTGCGTCACAGTAGCAACGTTAATGTGATGAGTGAAAATCATACAAACGTACTGTATCCATAGTTTAGAGAGATGTACAATACTAACGTTTTTATGTGGTGACTTGGCCGGCCTACATTACCCACCATGCAGCCCGACCTCAGACAGTTAATTCAGAGATCTTTAGTGTAGTTTATAGTCATTGTTTTGTGTCTGTTAATTAAGGATGGAGTAATGCACCCCTGTGGCGGGATGTATGGGACCTGACGCTGTTTTCACCTCTGATTCTGTTCCTATACATATGCAGAACATTAGTGATGCAAACACGTGTGTGTGTGTGTGTGTGTGTGTGTGTGTGTGTGTGTGTGTGTGTGTGTGAGTGTGTTTACCTCTCCCTCTCAGGGTCTGTTTAGATAAAGTCCCATCTGGATGTCAAGTTATAGGAATTCCAAACACTTCCTCGAAAGTGTGTTTGTGGGAAATGCAGCATTTTTATGATCCAGGGAGCAAAGACGAACACAAATCTGACACTAACACTAAATTGCTTACAAAATGAACTATGTCTGGTGCCTCAAAAAATGTAAGTGCTCTCCCTGCATGTATCGCTCAGTGGGAGGTCACTCGGGGTCAACATTCATTAGACCGAATGAAAAGAGAAGAGAGGAGAGAGGAGAGAAAATTGCGTTTAGAAGAAAGAGAATTCCCGGGAATATCAATGGAATTCCTGGACCGGCACTGTGGTGTGTGTGTGTGTGCGTGCATGTGTGTGTTTGTCGGACAGTTGGGGGTCTTCCTCTTCCAAAGGGCTGGTTAGTCAAAACACACATGGTCGACTTTTTTTGTCCAAGTGAAAATATTTGGTTTGTTCGTCGCTCTCGGGGCGTCAGCACCTTGAAGTAGTCAAAGTCCAGCAGCGATGAAAGGGATCAACAGTTTTAGGGCAGCAGCTCGGAGCCTGGAGTGCCACACTTCAGAACAAGGATAAACACACACACACTTTGAACACACAGCTATTCAACATGTGTAGAAGAACACACACACACACACAGATGCTGAGCTATGAAATCATACCATTATACTAATGTAATCCACGTGCTTTTCTACATCAGATTGTCAGCAGTAACTCACTCCAAACTCCAGTTGCTTTTTTCATATTTGAAGTATAAAGCCAACCTGCATGTCTTTGTACACTGAGAAAACCCATGCTGAAGCCGAGAGAGCATGCAGGCTCTGGACAGAGGGCCACACATTCTATTCTTTTGTGTTTTTGAATGGGTTTTCGATGTGTTGCGTTCCCCTTTGCTGCTGTAATGAAGCAAATATCTTCACTATGGTCCTAGTAAAGGATAATGTTATCTTAAAGTGTGAATGAAAGTGTATAAATTGGACTATATTCTGATATTAGACACATGAAACAACAAGTGTAACAAGGGCCTCAGATACACGTGCAAATATTACAGACTCATCCTTTAATAGAGCATTGTAATACGACAGGAGAACAAGTTGTTGTGTGTGTGTGTGTGTGTGTGTGTGAGAACATGTTGGCTCCAGTTCCAGATTGCGGTTTCTGACTGCTGATCTGCGATCAGTGTTGAGAAGCAGAAGTTATTAGTTGTGGTGCTCAGTGTTTGTGTGCATCAATGATGGCAGCACACTCTGTCCTCGCAGCTGTGTGTATAATTTATGGAAGTATTTGTCTATATACAGTGTGTGTGTGTTTCTATGCTGCATCGATGCATACGTATGTGCGTGTCTTTGTGTGTGTGTGTGTGTGTGTGTGTGCTATCCAGGGCAGGGCAGTGTGTATACGTAGGTGTCTAATCATCAGTCTTTGATGAGCGGGGGAATTCCAGTCTCGCCAGTCTAATCCCAGGGTACATGCCTTCCGCTCCCTCCCTCCCCCCTCCTCACCTCACCTCACCTGGCTCACCTCTCCATCACTCTGTTCACACCTGGCTTCTTCTCACTTTTTCAGTGCAGTTTGTTTTTGTAGAGAAATCAAAAATCAACCTCCTTTTCATCATTTTTTGTTAACCATTGGTGGAAGAAGCACTCAGACCAGTTACAAGTCCAGCATTAAAATCTTCACCCTAAGATAAAGTGTTAGCATTAAAATATTCTTGAAGTGCAAAAGTTAAAAAAAATCTTGTATTAGCAATCTGAATCTGCAAAGTAACTGATAACTTAAGCAAATTCTGAAATGGGCCATTTTGACCAATGACAACTTTTAGGCTACTTTCTGTACTTAAAGTATATTTTGATGTTTTAATTTTTGTACTTTTGCTAAATAATGTTTTGAATGCAGGACTAGCGGCATCTAGTGGCGAGGTTGCAGAACGTAAACCTGCTTTTTTTTTTTTAAAGAAACATGAGATCCTTTGCTTACATAAAAGAGGCAATTTTACAATATAAAATCTGAAAACAATGTGCACCTTTTGCGACGGTTTCCAGGTTAAACACAAGGGACGCTATAGACGTTTTTTGTTGTTGTTTGTTTTGTTGTTGCATCGAACATTTGGAGAACATACAACATCGTGCAGAGGATGTGCATTGTGTAAATACAGAGCACAATAATGGTCAACCTTGATGAAGATGAGGAAAAGATAAATAAAATAAAAAATAAATAAACAAAATAAAATATGATAGTGGAACGTCTCCCATGTACCAAGCGTGTAGGAGAAAACGAGAAAGTGCAAATGGCCCTACCTAGAGCCAGTATTTGGTTTGTCCGCTCTGGGCTACTGTAGAAGAACGTGGCGGAGTCAATGAGCTGCTCTGATTTTAACCGCTCATTCTAAGGGAACGAAAACATGACAACTCTTTTTTCCAGGTGATTATAAACTAAGGAAAACATAGCTACAAATATAATTTACAATTTCTGCCAATATATCCTCCCAGAATCTTACACACTGGACTTTGTAAACATAAATTTAAGCGTCATGTTGACCTCAGATAGTACATGTCAAACATCCACCCTCAGTGTGAGAGCTGTACCTGCGCCATCACGCCTCTGTCTGTCATTACCTGTCCTGCGCGGACCTCCAGTGGTGCTGAGCGGGCCGGCCGGGGCTTGTCAGAGTCGAGAGACCTCGGAGGCCTGATGGCTGGGGTTGGCGTGATGGAAAAAAAAAGTGGGACGGAGGTGAGGAGAGAGTGAGGGAAATGATAGAGAGAGCTAAAAGACAGATACAGACGAAGGGAGTGGAGCAAATATCTGCAGCTCACTGACCTCTCTAAGTGGATTACATGCCCCGTCAGTGCTGTGGGGGTAAATGAGAGGGTGGAGAGAGGGCCTGAGCAGCACAGAGAGAGAGAGAGAGAGAGAGAGAGGTGCTTTAACACTGTATTTAGGCTCTGTTCAGTTAAATGTTTTACCCCAAAGGGCAACAGATCTGCAGTAAATCAGACACATCAGTGACCTCAGGGAAATTTGCACTGTTGAAATACTAGATTCATAATGTAGGCTAACAGATTATGATGTAATAATGTAGGCGATACCAACATTTAGCATATTATATCAGATATCGATAGCTCCAAATGTTTTAGTTTGCTACAATGCAACACCTCTGGTCTTTCCAGTCTGCCTCTGTTGCTGAATCTGGCCCACTGTAGCGGGCGATGGAGAGGTGAAGACATGCTCGACTCTCCCTTGCTGCTGCACAGAGCGCTGTTTGGCTGTTTATTGGATGTGTCACGTGTCCAAATTGCACCAAATTCAACACTGCATGTTCCCAGCAACACACCCGCCAAGTGTGAGGGAGACAGGACGGACAGTTCTGGAGATATGCGAGTGCCACTTTTGGGCAACATTTGGATCTGCTGTCAGTTTGAGAGAAATATTTATAATTATTCATAGCTACTGTTTTGTTTTCTATCTGCTGCCTCTTCCAAATAATCCTTAAACTACTGGTACGGCAGCTGTTTGGGACCAAATGAGTGTTATTTCTTTGAAGCCTTCATGCATTTAACTCACCAAACTATACTAAAATCAGCCATATTTGGTGTGTTTAAGATATTTCTCCCTCTTTGTTTCCCATCCCCCTTTTGTTGCATTGATGCATGCAGCTTGTTTTGACACACCTGAGCAGTTCATGAGGTAAAGTGGTTGGTAATGTTTCCCTAAAGCTTCTTAGCCCGTGTGCAGTTTAGTTTACAGCAAATTTGAGGGCATGAACGTAGCTCAAAGAGGTAAAAGTGTTTGAGTAAGTGTCCATAAATTTAAAGCCCTTAAAGAGACACCCCCTGCCTCCTTAAATCACAAGTGGTTAACGCTGCAGAGCTGCAGCTGGTTTAAGTGGAAATGTCAAGGCTTTTGAGTGAGCATCACTGAATGTTAGCCTTATTAGAGCACAAGAGAGCTCTGGATAAAGTCATGTCGAGGGCGGGATGAATGTAGAGATGGCAGGAAAACAGATGGATGAAGAGAAAAAGAGAAAGAGAGAGAGATGGAGGTGAAAAGAGTGCGAGCTGCAGGCCTGGGCGTGGGAGAGCAGACTGCATTGAGCTGAAGCAGACCAGAGACTAATCTGGAGATTCAGGGCTTGTAAAAACACCTCCACACACACACACACACACACACACACACTTGGCTACCCCCGTACAAATGTATTGAGGCATGCATGTATGTGTTGATAACCCCTCTACCTTCCAGTCCAGATAACAGTTTGCACACGTTTTGTGTTTACTGCCAACATGCGACACTCTGTGTATCTTTAAATCCAAAAAAACTCCTGACGTGCGATAAGTTCATGTTTTCTGGCATGGAAGGCCTCAGTGGGAATCAAACCCTCAACCCAGGCTGTGAAGAGTGATTCGCTTTAGCCTCTGAGCCTTACAGGAAGCCGCCACTATATCAAGCTATCAGTCCGTCAGAGCACAGATCTGCATTGTGGAAATAATGAAAACAGGCCGAATATAACGTGATCAAATCTTAAAGTTGCCGAAACCCAAATGCATTCAATTTAAAATAGAAAAGCATAAAATTGTTTGTTATAATTGCTCTAATTTTTCTGTCAATTGACTTTTTGATTGATCAACTTAATTGTCACACCTCTTGCAGTACCCTTGGATATTAAAATGTGTTTGATATTGTAAAATTCTCTAAATGTTTATTGAAGTTTGTGACAAAAACTAGTAAAAAGCTTTTATACTGTAGTCAGTTTGTCAGTGATAGTTGCAGAGAGGCTTGATCGTGTATCTACAAGGTGTTGAAACACACATACAGGCATGTAAGGTAGCCTATACACGTTAATCCCGGCTATAAGGTTTTATTTCCACTGTTGGATGTGATTTAGTACAAATTTGAGCAGCTGTTTTCACCTCCTGCTGTCCCTCTGTCACTGTTACAGTGCTGACTCCCATTTTGTTACTTGCAATTAAAGGGACACTTTGATAGTTTTCAACTTTGTTTGTGGAGAGTGTGTGCAGATGAACAATGTATGGAAGATATCAACACACCACACCGCAGTGACACAGAGCTGGTTGAAAATTTGGCAAAGTGTCCCTTTAAAAAAGCAGTGTGTGGGCTGTAGTGGCATCTAGTGGCGAGGTTGCAGATTGCAGCCAACTGGACTGTTAATACTGCAAACATATCTTCACATCACATTTGAGAATCCAGAACCAGTTATTGTTTGTAGTTTTGTAACTGAAAAAGAAAAAGAAAAAGAAAGCTAAGAAAATCCTGATTAGTTGCAGCCCTCGTTGGTGCCAATGGTACTTTTTACTGTAAGTGGATCAGCTATCTGCCAACTGTGCCTGATCCAGATACGCAGTTTCTTTTTAGTGCCATATTTTAATGATATGTAATTCTGTCACAACATGCTGCCGACTCGATTTATAATGCCACAGCAATCACTGATGCATAATTATGGCTTATGTATGAGTAAACGGCAGGTATGACTCAGTACTGGGTGTTCAGAATCGTACAGTTTGTCCGTTTAGACTCATCACGGTTATTAGTTGTTTTAAACTCTGTGCCTATGAGGTAACGGTGTTTTGGGAGTCAGGATGTTGTCACCAAAACAAACATCTCCCTCTTACGATCTCACTGTGGGAATCACCGGGCTGAGATGCCAAACATGTGCCTCCAATGTCACGGTGTGGAATCTGACCCATCACACCTCTCAACAAGCTGCAAGACTTTATTAGATTGATCGACAAATCAGTTTCTTAAATGTGAGCATCTCTGCAACTTTTTGGTTTTGGACTGTTTGTTGCACAGAACATTCAAAGACGTCATCTTGGGAAATTCTAACCGTCATTTCTTATAATTTTCTGCCATTCTTGAGACTGAGATCTAGTCACAACCCTACCGAGAGCCATCAACACAAACATGGACGCACAAAAGGTTGTCGCAGACACAGAAGAATGCTGACTTGTCTGCCCGTTTGTCCTCTCTCGTGCGCTCACCGCCTCCCTGTCTTTCTCACAACCTGACTGCCTGGCATGCGTGCAATCGATGCCCGTCTGGCATTCGCTGTGTCAACAAGCATGGGAAAAGTTAATCAACTGCTTGGCACTCCCACTCCCTCCCGCTCTCCCCTTTCTCCTTTAACCCTCTTCTCCACAACTTTCTCACTCTTGACGCCTCGGTAGAGCACTTCCTGCTGAGAAAACCAGAGGGTTTGGGGCAGATAATTTTGTTTTATTTTAGATAAAAGATTTTTATTTGGAGTTGTTGTTTTGGTCCTTGCTGACCTTGCATCTCATTGTCAAAGAACCCCTGCAGGAGAATCCAAGAGGCTTGGGAAGAGATGCTGCCTGTAGCGTGCAGTAGAGTGACAATGGAGCGCCCTCTAGTGGGGCTGGTGGATACTAGCATGAAACTGTCCACTTCCATTGATAGAAATGCATCAACAAAATAAGTGCAAATTGTTTTCAGGATGCAGCAGTCGTTTCTTGGGTAAAAAAATCTGACTTTTAAATATTTCTCCCTTTATTTTCCAAGGAAAATGTCCACATGGTGATTTTCGGCAGCAACATCTTTGTATACTTCAATTCTGATCTATATTTAAGTTTCTAAGGCGTTTTTGTTGCCAAATTTGGCCACAAGAATCTTGAGAAGGATTGCTTTCAATGATACTGAAAATACAAGTCATCTAAATAAAAGACATTTTCCCAACATGCATCCTCATCTCTCTTTTCCTTGTCACCCAACAGGCTTGCCATGGATGTGTGGGATCCAAATGTGACTGCAGTGGAGTGAAAGGAAGCAAGGTAGGCGAAGAGTGACACAATGCACACAACATACTTTCAATAAATGCTTTTTAATTATATCTTCTGCTATGTAGACATATATTATAGTTCCTCTGTCAAGGAGGCTTTTTTCGTTTGCTTGTCAGCAGGATTATGGAAAAACGATTGGTTTTCAAGAACTTTGGTGGTAGTGGATGCAAATCACAGGGCGGATACATGAATTATTTTTCACTTTCGTCGTTAACATTGTGAGGTAGGGTAATTGGCCCTGGCAGAATAAGTACCCTGTGTGTTGAAATCCAGTTATGTCGTGACAAAACACAGCCAAATGTAGGAGTACTCCATGTGACAATCCATATTCGAGGGTACTAGTGAGGCCTTGTTCACACTGCCTGCCCAAAATATTTTGGCAGATCCAGATTGTATCCAGACAACATAAAACAACATTAAATGTGATTCAGTGCGATTCAGAGAACATTTGGAGGTGGTTTGAAACGCAGATCCAATCAGATTTTTATAGAAGAATCTCAGTCTGGATTGTATTGCCAAGTGTTTTTTGCATCCCCAACATGACACGCAACAAGGACGTCAAACCCACGGTGACGAAAGTGCGAGCAGAATCCATGCCTCTGCTGCTAGCAGAGCACTGTGGAGGAGAACAACAGCCCATGCCGAAATAAACTGACATAAAATCGCATCTAGACAGCGTGATTGTTTGGAAATGATAGACCTCCATTTCCTGTGCTTCCACATTGGAAGGTCCCGTCACCTGCATAGCTATGTATTTACTGACACTTGAGTTGTTACCACAGCAACCCGTGCTGATAGGTTAGTGATGTGTGGACGCACCAATACGATCAAACTTCATTGAGAAAGCAGTTGATATGGAGACAACTGGTACAACTGCAACACAGTTGTAAAAAGACTGTTTTCCAAAATTAAAGTGCGGCTTTGGAAACATAAACACACATATGTCATGCAGCTAATTATAGACCTGCGCACATCCAAATGTGAATTTCCTGAAATTGACTCCACCACAGATATGACGGAAAAATGTTCGACCTTTACGCTTCACAGAAACAAGCCATAATATGGACTGTAACATAGAAGTACACGAGGCCTCATCCTCTGTGACATCATTATAGTTTTGGAAATACATCAAGACATATGTAGCGGTTGTGCTTGCAGATTTGTATATGATAGAAGACTTGGCTATTGGCCAGGTCTTTTATTGGAGGTTGGAGCTATTGTGTGTATACACACCAGCTTCCACTTACAGGAGCACACAGCAGGAGTTATACCTAAAGAATACACTATATAGTGTGTGATAAAACATTTATTAAAACTTAGTAGTGTTTTGTTTGTTGACTGTATCTGTGTGACTGTGTGCAGGGTGAGCGGGGTTTCCCAGGGCTCACCGGACAGCCAGGAGTCCCAGGATTCCCCGGACCTGAGGGGCCCATTGGACCCAGAGGAGAGAAGGTGGGTTGGGGGTCACTTTGATTAAAGTTGACCAAGCTTTTACCGAACAGATCGATGACGAGCGGGAGCGTTTAGAGGAGAAACTTCACTTTGGTTCAGACATTACTAGTAAGAATGAGTGCTGTTTTTTAATGCTGCTCCATGTACAAGAATTAAGGTTGTGTATCAATATCAAAACAATAATTGCTGATAGAAGCACATTTTTCCATACATTTGCCTCCCTTTTAAAAAGAAGATACAGAGTTAAGTCAACAAAATTCTGAATCAGAGACTAAGGAAGCAAAATAGAGAATCTGATGAGTGTTTCAGTGCAAACTCTCAATAAAGAAGAGTTGTTTTTTTTATTTTCGGTGCAACTGACACAAGATAATTTATCTAATCCAGTTTAATGTCTGTTCTTCTTCTCAGGGTAGCGATGGACCCCAGGGACTAATTGGTCCAAAAGGAATAAGAGTGAGTATATATGTTTTTTGCTGTCCCTTCTCATCAGAAGCAGAGTCACACTTCATTTTAGAGACATACGCATGAGGACCCCAGGTTGTAATACTCTCCTCTGACCAGCAGATGTCCACATTTCACCCCATCTCTCACAGACTGAGTGAGATTATGTGGAAACTACAAGCTGGATCCTCTGTGTTTCACATATTCTGCAGCTTTTATACTTTAAATGACTGATGTTTTTTTTCCTTCTAACAGGGGCCACCTGGATTGCCAGGATTTCCAGGAACGCCAGGACTTCCAGTGAGTTTCCCCATCATCTATTCTTGTATCTCTTAGTATTATTTTTTGTTTCACTTCCTTGTGTATTTGTATTTATTTCTGTCTTTATGCTGCTGCAACACCTGAAATTCCCATCTGGGTATCAATAAAGGTTTATGTCATGTCATGTCATTTTATCTAAAATCAGGGATGGACACAAACATGGCTAACCATGGCTGCGATCAGCCCGACAAACATAGCAAAACCTTTGTTTAAACAGAAATGTTGGTGCGTTGGACATCCTGTTGTGTTGCGCAGGCGCACTGCCTTTCAATACTGTGAGGTTTAATTTAGTTTATTGGCATGAAAAACTTTCGCTGACATTGCTCAAAGCAAGTGTGAAATAAAAACAAAAATGTCTTACACTATTCTTACATTACTCTTACCAAAAACTCAAGTAGCATTTGTGATGTAACTTCCTGTTTACCTCGTGTTTCCTCAGGGTCTGCCTGGGCAGGATGGACCTCCAGGACCGAGAGGAGTGCCAGGATGCAACGGAACAAAGGTACATGATGAAAAGTGTTTTAGAGAACAAATGAAAACAACAGGAATTTGGAACAAGTGGCTATAGATTAGACAGAAGTTCTGCAAAACAGTAAAAATGCTTCTAACAGGTGCACTTACCAGCTTTTTCCTGAGCATGTGTTTAATATACAGGCTATATATTTTCTATATAATCTATGGGCTGTGTGTTAAATGCATTTTTCTGCTCTCCAGGGTGAGAGAGGTTTCCCAGGAAGTTCAGGAATCCCAGGACAGCCAGGACGGCAGGTTAGTTTGCAGCATTGAATCGAAAGTTTTTTTGTTGGCAGACTGTTTAAAAATGTTATTCTTTAACATTTTCTTCTTCTTTTTTTCTTCTCCAGGGTTCACCTGGTCTGCCAGGACAAAAGGTAAGTGTATCCCTAAAGAGTAATGTGTACAGTAATGTGATGTAAATTAAAATCAGATTTAAGTAATTAAAATAAATAAATAAATGACACACAGACAGGGCACATAAAGAAGAGTTAAGAGGAAGAAAATGCAGGCAGTACATAGACTTCAGCATCATGCCAAAAGAAAAATATTAAGTAATTAATAAAAATTAAATGAAGAAAAAAAGTGCTATTTGTTTTGTGTTTATTTTATTTTTGTTTTATGTCATATTCTGTTTTAATTTTTACTTTGTTTTATTCTTCTGCAGTGTAAATTAAAAAAGTAAACACACCAAAAACTTTTCAACCGGGAAAATCTTTGTAAAAACACACAAAATTCTCTTTTTATTATTATTTTATGTTTTATCTGCTTGTCTCCAGTACTAGGTTTTTAAATGATTTTAAGCCTATTCTGTCATATGAAACTGTCCAGTTGCTGTTCTGTGTTTTTGCCACAAGGTGGTGCTGTTTGATTTGTTCAGAAATCTGATCAACAGTGTCTTGATATTTTGAAATAACAAACCTGGGAGAAATATCAGATGTTTGTTGACATACCTCTGACATATTGTTCCCTCTGCACCTTCACAGGGTGACCCAGGCGATGTGATCTCCACCAATCGTTTTGGAGACAAAGGAGCAGTGGGATTACCCGGACTGCCAGGAGTTCCTGTGAGTTTTAACAGATGCTGTGCAGCCAACCTTTGTTCAGATTCACTATAAACTTTAATTGTCAGACAACCTTAGAGCTACATAAGGGAGAAAACTGTATGATAAGAGGTTTTTAATGAGGACACCTCGTCTTTAAATTTGATCATTTATATGTTGAAATATTAGAGTTTTATTCAGTCCTCTAAAATGATCTAAATATGTATTCTTATAAAGATAAAGACTTTAAAGACTTTAAAAACCCAGAGTTACTTTTATTTATCTATTTATTGAAGTAGTATAAAGCATTTAAAGACACATCACACAGAGAGCACAAGAAGCTTGCCAAAGCAAAGGAGATAAAACAGGACAAAGTGCAGGAGCAAATGCTGGAAACTGTGTTCCACAAAGACCGTCCAAAAGGGATAAAGATGGCTAACAAGAGCGTTGGATTCATCGCTCAGATGATGAACAGGTGCGGCATCAAAAATGTGGGAATTCGCTGCGTAGTGGATCAGATTGGTGTTCGATAACGGCATGACATCTATATGAATCTCTTATACAAATAGTGTAAAAGTAACTATTAAAGTATATTTAAAGGCTTTATATGACATTTTCTGTGTGTGTGTTCACAGGGATCTGATGGATCACCCGGTTTGCAGGGTCCACTCGGCCCTCCAGGACCCAGAGGTCTTGAGGTGAAGACTGCTTCTTCAAAACATATCAGTGTTGATTTTTCTGTATTTCGTGTGTATTTTTCATTTTAGTTGACTGAATTATTGTTGAAGTGAATTATAGTCCAACAATTTCGTTCTCTGGTGTTGTTTTCCAGGGTCGTCCAGGTCCTCCAGGTCTTCCTGGACCAAAGGTGAGTTCAAACATCGTTAATAGAAATACAGATTTTACAATGATTACATGAATCCTCGTTGTTGTTGTTTTCTGAAACTGAGAGCTTGTTGTTTTCCCGCTTTCTTCTGCAGGGAAACATGGGACTGAACTTCCAAGGACCCAAAGGAGAGAAGGTAGTTATTGTGTTAATGGTGTCAGAGTTTGACTGTCACCTTCTACACAGCTCTAAAGTTAACCCTTAATCTCCTCTGGTGTGTGAACACAGGGTGAACCAGGTCTGCCAGGACCTCCTGGCCCTCCCGGGCAAGTGGGAGAACAGAAGAGGCCGCCTGAGACAGAGATTCAGAGAGGAGACAAGGTAACACTGCTAACCCCCAACACTGAGGGTGATGCCAGTCTTACATTGAGCTCACAAAGCGTTTATAACTTTGATTTCAGTTGTATATAGCAAATAGGGTTAGACAATATGATCGAAATGTGTCTACCGGTAGAGATTTGGTAAATCAGGGCTGGATTCTCATGTGATCTCCCCAGTCCAGCTGCCAGTGTCATGGTTTACTTTTTTTAATTTTATTTTTCAAATAATCTTTATCATGATAATCTTTATTTATTCAAAACAAAGTTAGAAAGTGCTTCACATGTCAATAACTAACACAGACAAGACATGAAAGCAACAGCTTTTAAAAGGACTGATAAAAAATACTGAAGTATATAAAAAGTGAGGAAATAAAAGACAGTTAAATGAACTTAAAACTCAAATAAAATCAGGAAAGGCTTTCTGAGTCACGTATGTTTTAAGAGGGAACTTAAAAGAGATAATCAGTAGCTATCTAAAACACAATCATATCTTTTTTCTACATAAGCTATAAAATCTACAAATAAACTATTAAAACTATTTAATAAAATGACTCATTTTTTTTATACTTTTGTCAGATATGCAGTGATGAATCCTGGGTAATATATATATGATGTTATCCAATGTCAAGTCTTTATTGTGTCAAGACAATACATGCACCACAGTGTGCACTGGGGCTCGTCATAACTTCCTTACACCACCAATTTATTCAACTAGGCTGCAGGTGACAACAAAAAATGTAAAGTTAAACAGAACGAAATGTTAAAATAGTCTAAAAGAATAAATATGCCAATTATGTCCATGATTGCAACAATATTTGCGTCTTTTAAAAAACAAGTCCTGTATGAACAGCTGGACGCTGCAGCTTTCACTTTAGCCACCGGATGGCAGCAGATAGTTTCTGCACCTGTTGCTCTGCACACCACCCCACAGAACTGTTCCACAGTCAACTAGTAGATGCATGAAGGATATAAACAATAGGGGTGCAGGAATGAGTTACACCATGACCTCCTGCACATCCACAACCCTGCATACTTTGTGGAAGCGGCAACAATCAACCCTGCTGTATCGTTCTAATATTGATTTTGAGGTATTTGATCAAAAATATTGTGATATTTGATTTTCTACATGACGCTCAGCTCTACTGTAATGTTATAAGCAGATGTCCCTGATCCGTGATTAATTACGTGTGAACTCTTTCCCTGTAGGGTGATCCAGGACTTCCAGGCCCCCCAGGTGACCCAGGCTACCAAGGACCTCCTGTAAGTATCTATTCCCACCTGTGAACATCATACTGTTATAAAAACAAGCAAGCCGTGTACTTAACAGCCTTGTTGTGTGTTTTGCTGTCATTGTAGGGTCCCTCTGGAGGCCAGAAAGGAGAAAAGGGAGAACCAGGAGAAGCAGGCAAACGCGTAAGTACAGATTGCCAGATGTACTTCTGGACTTACTGTGATGACCTTCATCCTCATAATATTTTCACTAATCCTCTACTACAGCTAAACTTAATCTAAAGGACTTAGTATGCCTCAAAGTAATTACTGAATCATCTAAAGCACCCGAGTCTCTTTCCAGCTTCAGCATTGGGGGTGAGGGTTGGGTCCAACAGTCTTTTAGTAACTTTCCAAAGAAATCTGAATATCATGCCCATCCAAGTCAGCAATTGGCCAGGTGTGCAGAGGTGTTAAACAGCTTGAAGTCCTTTTTTCATGTGCAACTGAGTGCAACTCCATGGATTCCTCCAAAGAGAGACAGCCTGAAACAATGGATTGTGTCGAATCAACAAAGACAGACCAAAGACTCTGACTTCTTGGTGCCAGGAAGAAGCTTCAATAACCATTCCGAACTCTTAGACATATTCATACAAAATGTTCTCCTAGTTCATTTGAAGCAAACTGAGGCCTTAACAGTAACTTTGAAACCTTAAACACACATTTAAGACATTGAACTTAAATGTCACAGATGTCTCGACTTTGAACCCTGATCACCGTTGTCTCCTATTTACAGGGCAAATCAGGCAAAGACGGCGACCCTGGACCTCCAGGCTTCCCCGTGAGTTCTGATCTCTCATTCACATGTCCTTAGCTTTATTTATATTGAACAAAGTGAGTATAACTTTATTTTCCTTGTTCACTATCAGGGAACCGCAGGAGAGCCAGGCCTGCCAGGTCCTCCAGGCAGGGATGGAGAGAGAGTACGTTTTTGTGTCCAACTGTTCTTGTTTAAATCAATTTCCAAACTATAACCAAGCAGTCAACATCAGTTAACGGATTGTTTCAATAACTTCCCCCGTCTCTTTTTTGAAGGGCTTAAAAGGTGATCGTGGATATCCAGGCCCACCAGGAGTGGTGTGTATTCTATATTTCTCTCATTTAACAAAATGGTCTTAACTCCAATCACAGCAGGTCTTCATCACCAGATAGTTTGAGTCAGTGGTTCCCAACTGGTCCACCCACGGGGTCCAGATTTCTCATTAGTCATTAGTTCAAGGTCCACACACTTTAATACATTCAGCATCATACCTGTGCTTGGCCATGTCGTTGAGCTAGTTGCTGTCTCTGTGAAGTCGCCGTCCGTCAGGCACTCACTCTACAGCAAGAAACAGCACTTCAGAATAAAAGCTCTGTGCCAGAAAGTCACTGTACTTCAAAATAAAGTGTTATTTTACAAACTTGACATGTTTGCAAGTCACTCACGGTACATTCAGCATGGATCTGCGACCCACCAGTTGGAAATGACTGAAATGTCTAGGTTGATTCCTGGTGCACTACATCTTTTTGGCCACTAGATGGGGACATTTCTCTCTATCCATACATTATGGTATTTATTTATAAAAAGAAAATATATTGTCTAAAGCCTGTAGCATCTCCTCTGATGGGTATATGTCTACTCATTAACCAAACTCTACTTTGCAATTGGAAATTGAGCTAAAAACAAAGTTGAAAACAATACAACTACAAATTTGACCACTAGGTGGTGACATAATCTTCCTCTGTTTGTGATTAATACTGTAAATTGATCATCTCTATTTTTTATTTTATTTTACTTGTTGTTGTTAATAATAATAATAATATTAATAACAACAACAACAATAGTAATAATTAATAATTATTCGTCTCATTTTGCCACCAGGTGATTGGCGGACAGGCAGGAGGTCGGGTAGGCCCTAAAGGTGAGCCCGGATACCCCGGATCTCCTGGACTTAAAGGAGACAGAGGCCCGTCAGGTAAACACACTCACACAGACACAATACATTCAAATATTCTATATGCAGTCAGATTGTTTTAATAATAATAAAATAATCAGCTCTTCAGTCATGACAATCATGCTGCTCTTCTGTCTTACATATGATAGTCAACTGGATATCTTTTGATGAGGCATTTTTCACATTTTACTAACACTGAAGAAAATAACTGGCAAATTAATCAGCACAGCTCTAATTAACTGAGTTGCATTGAGGTGTTTTCATTGTTTGGGCTTTGTTTATATAAAATTTGCCCTCATGTTCTCTTCAGGTTTAACAGGACCTCCAGGAGCACCAGGAATTCCAGCTATTGGTGGTGGTGGTCAACCTGGATCTCCAGGCTTCCCAGGAGAAAGGGGTCAGAAGGGAGACCTCGGCGCTCCAGGGCTGTCTTTGCCAGGTCCCCCAGGACGTTCAGGGTCTCCTGGTCCCCAGGGTCAACCAGGACTTCCCGGACCTCCAGGCTTTTCCACGGCAGGACAAAACTGCGTCGCCGGAGAGCCCGGGCGTCCCGGTGTGCAGGGAGAGAGAGGTTACCCAGGAGAGTCGGGACAGAAAGGTGAGAGATGGTGTTGTTTGTGACCGCCAAATATACAGTGTTACAGCTAGGGTATGAAGGGTTTTTCAAAACCTTGAAAAAGTAATAGAGTTTGACAGTCTTGTTTTTTGCAGGCCTGGGAAAGTCACGAAATTAGTAAAATCCGGTTGGGGGTCACAGGGGGGCTGGAGCCTATCCCAGCTGACATTGGGCGAGGGGCAGGGTACACCCTGGACAGGTCGCCAGACTATCACAGGGCTGACACATAGAGACAGACAACCATTCACACTCACATTCACACCTACGGACAATTTAGAGTCACCAATTAACCTGCATGTCTTTGGACTGTGGGAGGAAGCTGGAGTACCTGGAGAAAACCCACACTGACACGGGGAGAACATGCAAACTAACTAAATAATTTTTGAATAGGGTTTGAATTTGATCTGTTTGAGTAAGAGAAAGTTTCCATACTCCATACTTATGCTAACGCCACTGCTACTTTTAAATTGTACCGCATTTTTGAGATGGAGCAGTGTTTGTGTTTCACATTGTGAATGGTGATGGAAATTTTAGTGTGGGTTTTTGAAAGTCATGGAAAATTTTTGAATTTTTGTCCATAAAAATGTGCTGGAATTGCTGCATTTAAGACGGTCACCTTGTGTGTGCACCATCACACTAGAAAACACTGACCTCAGTGATCTGCTACTGTTTCAGGTGAGAAGGGAGAGACCTGTGTGAACTGCTTTGGCGGTACCACTGGCATCCAAGGACCCCCAGGACCCGCAGGACAGCCCGGATTCCCTGGTAACACCATCTAACTTTCTACTTATCAGACTCCCTCATGAGACATTAGACTTAGTCTCTAATGAGCTGTCTAATTATCATTCATTGTTACTGTGTTCCTTTCCTCTCCTCCATCAGGTGCTCCTGGCGCCTCAGGTATCAAAGGAGACAGAGGATACCCAGGAACACCCGGTGGCATTGGACCTGCTGTAAGTACTCCTTAAACTTAAACAGCACATATCATCGTAAGACTGATATTCATGACATAGAAACTGTAATATGGGGATAAGGAAAATGAATACTATAAAGCTGGAATTACAGGGTAAATAAACCACTTCCTCTTTGCTGGCTTTCCTTTCCAGGGCGCCCCCGGTCCTCAAGGTGCTCCAGGATTCCCAGGAGAGAAGGGAGACCCAGGCGATTCCGTCACTCTCAGCGGTGTGAGGGGAGATAAAGGTGACTCTGGCTTCCCCGGACCACCCGGTCTGCCTGGTCTGGACGGTCGCCCCGGTCGTGATGGACAGCCTGGACTTCCTGGACCCAAAGGAGCTCCTGTAGGTGGCTTTCTCTCGGCCTGTCCATCATTTTGATTGACTGATCCGTCCATGATCCATGTCATAACTAAAATGTGTTGGACAGGGCTCTCTGCTGGTGAAAGGAGAACGTGGTATCCCTGGTGACCCAGGTCCCCAAGGTATTCCAGGAGACAGAGGTCCTCCGGGAAGCCCTGGCTTCGGACCTCAGGGACCTCCAGGAGAGAAAGGTGTGCAGGGTGTCTCAGGAAGGCCTGGAGGTCCCGGTGCACCTGGTAAGAGCTGAGTTTAGGTTACTTTTAATACGCATTTCCTTGGCATTTTTGAAGGTTATTTATTCACTACATTTCATTTAAAGTTCTAACACCGCAACTGCCGCTTCAAAACCCATTGGCTATCGTCTGACTATGATAAAGCCCCCGGGGGCAACGGTCAAAATTTCGGGAGATCCTGGCCAACACTCCCTTTACTGTGCGCACATTATTTCAGCTAATCTCTATAAACAGATATCTGCATATGACTGCAGAAATGGTGACAGTCTAATTGTGACTGGTGGACCTTCCGAATGAATGATTCGTAATTGATATGTTGTCTGAAGCCTAATTTTTGTGTAAGTAATATTTATACTGGTTCAAATTAAGGCCACCGGAAAGTTTGCAGTGTGAAACAGATGCAGGAAATGTTGAGTTTTCATGACAAATGTGGGCAAATCAAAAAAAGATAAGGCTTCATGCCCAAATAATAAACTATGGTTATAAGACAGTGAAAAGTTTTTAAGAAAAAGGGAGTTTCTAACTGCCTCACCCTGGCCGCAATCTAAGAATATACTTTTATGTTTCCCACAGCTCTGTTTCTACTAATTTTATATTATGTACCAGCACACTTTTATCTGCTCACTGAAGTCATCCATTTGACAGACGATGTTTTATTATTATGCAGCGATTCTTATCTTTTCCTTCGCTCTCTCTTTATAACAAGAGATCCTGTTAGGTCACCTCACTTTTACCTGTGCTTTCTCCCACCTTACAGGTGCTAAAGGTGAACCAGGCCTGACAGTGGCCGAGAAAGGCTTACCAGGACCCAGAGGACTGGATGGAGAGCCAGGACTGCCTGGATCACCAGGTGAGCCATTGTTATTTTACAGTAAAGGTACATTTTTCTTGCAGTGCTCAGTCCAGGTAACCTGTAACCGAGGTGTTTCTGTTGTCTGATTGGCTGGCAGGTAGCCCAGGTCAGCCTGGACAGAATGGTTTCCCTGGTTTACCAGGAGGGAAGGGTGAACCTGGACTCCCAGGCATCGGACTTCCAGGACCCCCAGGCACTAAAGGTAAAGACAACAATGATCACTCCTCCCATCTATCGTCCTCCAAGTTAACCTTTGCAGCTTGACTTGGATTCTCTTACCTACCTTGCACCACCAGTTTGTCCTCCTCCCCCTCACTACTCTCTTTTTTTCTCCTCCAGGTTTCCCAGGTATCCCCGGCCAGCCTGGAGCTCCTGGAGGACCAGGAAGACCAGGAGTGGACGGACTCCCCGGCCAGCCTGGATTCCCTGGAGCCAAGGTAGGTAGAAGGATGTATGAGTTGTTTATTAATGCCAAAGGGAAATCCACATTGAAAAGGTTATTAACACAAAGAATAACAAAATCCCCCATGAAATCATTAGTTTAAAACTGATCTAAAACTAGGACTATACTCTATGTTTTTATGTTAGACCTCTGATTTTTACGACAATGAGCACTGGATCTGCATCTTCCAAAAAGTACATGTTACAAAGAGCAGGACCTGCCAAATGTAGCTTAGCTTTTTTTCTTTTATTTTTCAAGAACTACTTTCAATCTTAAAAGAACCACATCCTTTTACACTGATCTTTACCCGGATGTTGTGTCCTTCAAAAACTACAAGTTTGTGCATTTATTGCTGCAAAAAGATGCCAGCCAGTTCACAGTCAACAGGGTCCTCTTGTGAGGAGCACAGCATAGAAAATCTTCCAGTGAAATAAGTCAAAATAGGGGAAAAAATGCATGTAGAACAAAAATTTAAATTGAAACGTTTTGTTTTTGCTGCCATTTTTCAGTTTTTAAAGTTAAGATCACGACTTGTTTATGCACACAAAAGACTTATTTCTGTCTTAAACTCTGTGATGATGAGCACTTCTCCTTCCCCAAGATAATCATCCACCTCACAGGTGTGACATATCAAGTTGCTGATTAAGCAGCATCATTACTACACAGGTGTGCCTCGGGCTGGTCACAATAAAAGGCCACTCTTAAGTTTGCAGTTTCAGGGTACATTCACACATAAGGAAAATTAACGCAAGCCATTATTCACCTCTCTTGCACTTCCATTCAGTGTGAGCAGAGGGTGAATAAAACATTCACTTCAGTTGGTGAAGCAAATTTGCGCCATTGTGTCACCTGGAGTTTAACTTTGGTGAAGTTTGAGTCGCAGTCTCAACTAAAAGCAAAGAATGATGTGTTGAGGAGACATTGGTTGTTGCCATGTTTAAACAGCTGATATTGTGTGATGGCCATGAAACACACTGCCCCACATGAGAGATGCTGCCTGACTGGCAGTGGGTCGGGTGACGGGCATGTACTTGGGTAAATGCAGGCCTGTTTTCTGGCTATGGGTTAAAGTTTATCACAAGGTACCTCATTTACTTAACATTGAATTAACCGTTCCCCGCCCTCTGTGTGACAGGGTGAGCCTGGCTTTGGCCTTCCTGGCCCCCCAGGTTTACCAGGAGTACCTGGATCTAAAGGTTTCCCCGGACCAAAGGGAGATCCTGGTTTCCCTGGCGGCCCCGGTACACCCGGACGATCTGGATTTGATGGCGCTCCAGGAGTTAAAGGTAATCAGCAGCTCTGTTACTGATTTGTTTTAAGGCAAGTACAGTGACATTTGGCACAGAGCTTTTTATTTTTAAGTGCTGTTTCCTGCTGTAGAGCAAGTGACTAATGGACAGCTACTTAACAGAGACAGCAACTATCTCGACCACATGGCCAAACACAAGTATGGCGCTGAATAGATTAAACTGTGAGGACCTTGAACTAATGACGAAGGAGAAATCTGGACCCCGTGGGGAACCACTGTTTTAAAGGATATGAGTGTACAAAAGTGAGGGGGATTTATGTAAGATACCTGAAAATTACAAGAACGTTTTGTAAAACTTCTCCTCAATTTTCAGTTCCATGTATAACCAATCAATCCACCCAAAACTCAATAAAGCCAACAGCACACTGATCTGACTTTTCCTCTGTCTTCGTCCAGGTGAGCCCGGTGTACCTGGTATACCTGGAGCTCGTGGCCCACCTGGATCTGCCACCACCGGCTTACTGGGGCAGCCAGGCGCCCCTGGGCCCCCTGGACCAATGGGACAGCCAGGTGAGATACACAAGGCTGTATCTTTCTGCATATGTTTTCTCAAAATGTTCATTGTGTTGATTGAATCAAGACATGTGCAGTATATCTATTTCTTGTTCTTTTTCATTTTGTACTGTATGTGTGCATGTTTTTACATTTTTAAAATATCGAAATATTTATTTGTTTGGAAAGTCACCCAGGACTTTGCATGACCACCCACTTGTCCATGTTTGGAGCTTGTACATGTGTCTGGATGTTATTTTGGTACAGGGGTGGAAACTATATGTTGCACACTTTCTATGTGATCACCACGGAGCACCAGACTGAGTGTCGAGGGTTTGTCTGGTTGATTTGAAAAACACGGTCACCCTTTTGGGGTATGTTAGTGATCAAGGTGAATGAATATGCGTGTATCCCGGTTACCACACCACTGGATGGCAACCGTACCTTGATCTGGGGAACTTTTCCTCACATCTTCATCTTGTGTCTTTGCTTTCATTTGAGCGCCACCTCTTTGTTTTTAAGATGCCACCAAAAGAGTCCCAGCTGTCTCACCCTTTCTTGGCTGCATCACCATCCTGCACTCTTTCTTTGTACAGCTTCTGTATCTCAGCAGAGCAACACACCAGACCTCACCATCACTGCACTTAACATCACTCAAGGCTCTTTCTTCGCGAGCGCAGAGATCGTAAACTAACCTCACAGAATTTCACATCACTCTTCCTTCGAATGCGCACAGAATCCACAAACTAACACATGTCCAACACCATTTTCAATACTCTGAGCATGCATTTGTTGCTGCATATTCAGAGTGTTTGAAAGCCGGCTTCATATAGACGTTTTAATGCATTTAATGCATTATATACTTTGTTCTCCTCATCTCATCTTCGGCTTTATCCAACGCTCCGCCCTCTGCGCTTTGAAACACACCCCTTCCTTACCTGCGACCCTCTGATGCCAAGGCGAGAAAGGTATTGTAACCCAGTAGTGTTGCTGGTTGTTGACCAGTCAATGGTGACACATATCACATCACTGCATTGATTATTAAGACCAGAAAATGGTTCAGTACACGAGGGGAGATCATTTCTGTTCTGGAAACCTGAGGTTGAAATATATTTCCTTTGTCCAGACAATAAAATCTCGATATCATCATTACAGGATTCCCTGGATCAAACGGAGAGAAGGGAGACCCCGGCCCTCCAGGTCTAGACATCCCAGGTTTGCCAGGAGACAGAGGAAGCCCCGGTTTCCCAGGTTCCCCAGGACCAGCTGGAACACCAGGACCTCCTGGAGGACCCGGACGGGATGGCCTGCCTGGACTGCCAGGTAAAATACAACTACCTTGGAATAATGTTTTAGTTTAGTTTCCTGTTCCTCCTATATCCTGCCCACACGACATGGACGCAGCATTAACCACAGAAGTGTTTGTGGGAGCTGTAGTTGGTAAATGCTAATTGAATGGCCAGTGTTTTATCCCTGCTTTGACGAGGAGATGCTCAAATTTTGCTATTGAATGTTATCATATCATGAGATACACATTTAGCTGAGAATATACACAGAAAAACTCGACAAACCTAAGAAGGCTGGTTTGGGTTAGCTGGCAGTAAATATGACCTTCTTGCTGTAGCTTTATGAATGATGGACTGTGTAACTGATTTCTTGTATTTTTTGTTTAATAACTCCCCCCTCTCTGACTGGCTGCAGGTGCGAAAGGAGACATGGGTCCAATGGGACCTCCAGGACCCTCTGGAGGGCCAGGAGGCCCAGGAGGACCTGGTGCTACCGGATTTAAAGGTAATGACTCTTGCATCCAGCTCTTAAAGACATAAATGGCACAGGCTTTACATCCACTTTGTAAACAAAGTTTGTAATCCATGAAAAGTGACGTAAAAAGATATCATGCTTAAATATATAAGGAATAATTCATGATATATATTAAATGTCTGTTTTGTTACTTTGGCCTCCCCTGAAAAGAGACAGAAAGGACCCTGCTGATAACTACTAAACTTCTCTTCTTCTTTTGTTCTTCTCTCCAGGTGAGCCTGGATTCCCAGGTAGAGACGGAGCACCTGGCGGTCCTGGTGGTAAAGGAGAAAGAGGTGACCCTGGTGTCCAGGGACCCCCAGGAGCCAGCGTGCCATCAGAGGCCATAAAGGGAACCAAGGGAGATCCTGGACTACCAGGTACAGCGGCGTTCACTGCACACAACATTTTAAGAATAGGTCATCAAATTAAATTGCTTTTTACTGTTTTATTAAATAAACATTATACGTGTGTGTGTGTTCTTCAGGTACACCAGGTTTTCCAGGTCAGAAGGGCATCCCTGGTCTCAGCGGTGACCCCGGACTGCCAGGATCGGATGGACGCCCTGGACTCCCCGGACCTTCAGGTATGGGTTTACCTCCAAACACATACATGCATGCATACATAAATGCACACATGCAATTATATTTCTAACATGCTGTTACATTGTACTGCAGGTCCCAAGGGAGATCCTGGCATCCCAGGAGGCCCAGGTGGTCCTGGGGCTCCAGGACTAAAGGGTGGCATGGGAGAAATGGGATTTCCAGGTGGGTGTGACTGTCTCACAGTTGGTTCTTGTTGACTTACTGGAAGATGTTTCCAAATTTCTCCAACACCTGATTTCTTTGTCATAAATGCTGACATCACATTTTGATGATGTGACAGGACCGTCAGGGCTGAAGGGTCTACCAGGTACTCCAGGTAGGCCAGGATCTCCCGGAGGGCCAGGAGGACCTGGTTTCCCTGGAGCCAAAGGTGAACCAGGCTCTGCTGGAATTGGACCACCAGGACAGTCCGGACCAAAGGTGAAGGATTCAACCATTAAAATGTCCTACTGCAGAAAAACTCATAAATGTAGGGTCACGCCTCATTTTCCTTAATGTCTCTCATAGGGTGAACCAGGCCAGCCAGGATTCCCAGGAAGTCCAGGACTTAAAGGAGGTCCAGGAGCACCAGGTCTTCCAGGTTTACCAGGAGGGCCAGGTGCCAAAGGCGACCCCGGACTCCCAGGATTCCAAGGTATGTTTGATCACAGCAGGTTTAGGAAAGACCCCTGAGGGGGCACAAGCAGGTGAAGTACATATATGATGCTGATGCTGGCTAAAATAATGAATCATGCATTGTCTCCTATCAGGTTCTCCCGGTGTCCCTGGTCCTAAGGGTCTTGATGGTGGGCCCGGTGCCCCAGGTCTCACTGGAGCACCAGGTAGACCAGGAGAGTCTGGCCGACCAGGAGGACCAGGGTTGCCAGGAGAGAAGGGTCAGGCAGGTCGGGACGGGATCCCAGGACCGGCTGGAGTCAAAGGAGAGCCAGGTAAGTCAGTCTTCAACATGACTGGAAAACATTACTTTAAATTTCCATGTAGTATATTTAATTTTGATTTGATTCACGTCTGATTAATTCTACTTCAGGACTTCCTGGTTACGGTGGTCCTGGTCCTTCTGGGCTTCCAGGGTTGCCAGGTGAGTAACCACCCGCTATATGTAACCCTTTTATTTGGTGTGATTGTTGCACTGATGTAACAATGTCTGCTTTGTCTCTCGCTATGTTTTAAGGTGCAAAGGGAGACCCAGGTCTTCCCGGCCCATCTGGCAGTCCTGGTTTCCCTGGTGCTAAAGGAGAGGCTGGTTTCCCTGGTACACCTGGTACACCAGGTAACACGGGCCCTCCTGGGCCGACAGGAATACCTCTTCAGGGCCCCAAAGGACTCCAAGGACCTCCCGGACCACCTGGAAGAGCAGGTAAAGCACTTGAATATATAATTTGTCACCACACGTGCTGCCAGAAATTGCTGCCTGGTTTTCTGACTAGATCTATCAGACCTAGATCGAGTGGTTTTCAGTCACGTTATAATTACCTGCAGTTTGTAATCTGTTTAAATGAAATCTGGACAGAAAACAATAGATCAGGATAGGAGAGGATAATTTGGTCTTTTCAAAGAACTCTTGGATCTTAGCTGTTGAAGTTTAATCCAAAATATTCAGATAGACCTTGCTAACATTACCAAGTACTATAGCGTAACTTTTAAGTGAAGTGATCACTGTGATTTGTTTCATTTTGCAATAAAGTTTAAATTCCAGAAAGCCATTTTTTTATTATGTGCAGTAATTAGTGGTCCACTAACGTTAGGTTGACTATTAGGCGGCAGCACTAGAAATCTGAAAAAGGAAGCTTGTAGTTAATGGTCTAAAACACACAAAACCACCTGCAAAATCTACTGGGTAAAGTTCTGAATTTACAATCCAAAACATGATTGATGCAAACTAAAGAAAAGCCATTGAGGAGCTGATGTCATTCAGTTCACCAAACCAGCGAAAACCAGACAGCAAGTGGCAGACACCTGCACTCTAAATGTGAATGCTTTCATCTCCATGTCAGCTGATTTGCATGGGAAGTTGTCGCACAAATCACCACCACCACCACCAGCGTAAGAGCCATGTCACTGTTTGAGCACAACCTGTCCAGTCATCAACAACACAGAGCACGGATGATAAAATATCTTTTCACCAGGAAATGTCGGGGTGCTCCGCACGCACCAATCACTGTTTGTCCCCAGGGTTTGAACCCAAAAAGAGCATGTGTTAATGGCACTTTTTTTGTTTCATCATCATCAAGTTTTTTCTCTTTTATCCACCAATCCATCCGTCCTCGTGTCCTCCTCACTCCCTTGCCCTCTTCTCCTAATCCCACAGTGGGGGAAGCTGTAATCTATCCATCTCTCCACAGCGCTGATGTACTGTACATGTGTGTGTTTGCTCATAACCAGTGTGTGTCCAGTGTTTGTGGTCGTGTTGAATCATTTTGAAGACATGTTGGTGTGAAACAGCTGAGCCAGAACAACCTCAGCAGAACTCTCAACTGGTTTCAGATCTTCAGTATTTCTCTAAAGCCTCACATATTAATGTTTTTGCCTGAAATGACCTTTAACAACAACTTAAATTATTAAGCCTAATAATATTAGTACTGATTTGGCTAGTGGATTATTACCAGAAACAATAAACCTAGAGTCTAGTTGAGAGTGTTTGGGTTTGCATCTGGCTCTGCTGTCCTGTGTTCTGTCCCACCAATCAGTCATCTGCATGGACACTGTTTGTCCCAACACAAACATACACAGTGGGAACAAGCCTAACACAATGCTGGAGAGAGTGGACAGAGCTGACGTACACCTCAGGAGGATAATGCACAGGTTGTGGCATCTAATACGATGGTTTTTAGTGAGAAGAAAGTTTAAATTTACTGTTCATATCATGCCTTTGTGAAAACTTAAATTAAGTTAAGTGTTTTCAGCTTTGTGAGAAACAACTTTCCACCTAATCCAGAGGGGTTTTAAATGGTTTATTAGGAGACATTTCTCAATCCACAACTAAGTCTATCCGATAAATTCCAAATCACCAATTTTTGGAAACAGTTCAGTTCAAGCATGTTAAATGTGTCTGTGAATTTATGGCACGTTCACATCACTAGAACTTGGCAGTGTTCACATGTTAAGCCAATAAAATTACTTCAGGCAAAATTGTAGCATGTATAGCACTCTTTATGTAGAGTTTTAATTTTATATTCATAGAAGTATTATTGTGGGGAAATGTTGTGCTTAAATCTTTAGATTAGAAATATTTATTTAGAAAAAAATTAAACCTTTAGGATGATATGCATGTTTTCTCCCAGATTAGAATTAATTTTTACAGCAAATCAACCCCAACTTGAACACATTTGGTGTCCTGTTCATTCATAAAATTGTTTCCTTTTTCAAAGTAAACGTCAGCACTGACCATACACCAGCTCTGTGTTAGGCTAGTCAAAAACAAAAGGGTTTCTCTGGGTGTGAGGGTGACAAAATAAAGCTATGACATTTTACCCCCTGTGCTTCCTGTGGCTTGGCCCCACCCACTGCGGTGTGGCCCCGCCTCCTCATGTGATGACATCCGGCCGCCGCAGGTCCAGCAGGTCAGATCGACGGCGTCCAGACGTCTGTTGCACGTTCCTCACAGTACCACTGACTTGAGTTTAACCCCACTCTCTGATCTAAAGGGAACAAATGTCCACTGGGAAATCACTGCATTTTCTCTTCTCTGAATTCTTCTTCACTTCCTCTAATAACTGTCTTCTTTCACCTTCTATGCACACTGATGGTAATGTGATGCACCCTTAACAAGTAAGCACCCTTTAAAAACAAATTGTTTCATAATAGTAAAACAATATAACACACAGTAGTTAGCATGTTACCTGGATCACATGTAGGTACTGTAGAATGTGTTACGCAGATAACATCATACAGTTTGTACACAAAACACACCGTGATATCACTAACTCACCTGTAACATTAAATCATTGTGTTTAGTGTGTGTCACGTAGTGTAATTCCAGCTCTGTTGGAGTTAACTGTAAGTTTGTTGTTTGTACATAAGCACTATCCTAATTTAATCATGCTAGCTTAAAAGTGTTGTTATAGTAACCAGCAGTATCTAAATCCCAAAATGGCCGCCCAACTTGCCATTAAAGGTCCATCCTGAGGCCCTGGGAGGTTACACAGTAGAAAAACAAGGGCACCTATGTGCTACATGCTAACAGGAACAAAGCCTCTTTGGTTAACACCTCCTGGCTATTAAAAGATAAAATACTGTGTTTAGTTCTGTACTGATGCTTCTGTCTTAACCTCCTCTTCTTTTTTTGTCCTGTGCCAACCCGGCTCCGCTTTGCCTGGGAATTCTGGGAACCCTAGGTCCTCCAGGTTAGACTCCAGTGGTTTGATGGTTTTGATACATGCTCTTAAATGGGATTTTTCTTGATCTGTGTCATAACATGTTCTGTTTTAATTAGGAATGACATGTGGGGAGAGTGTGTGAGACTGAGTGAACTTCAGTGTTAATGTTGGCAGTTGTGTTTTACCCGTTCTTCACCCCACAGGACAGACTGGGAACTCAGGATGTGCTCATAGTCACCCAAACACGGACATAAAACAACACATAAACACATTCAATCCTATTGTGTTACTGAAGGGTTTCGTTGTGATGTTTTCTTGACGTTTTGTGTTGTTTGTCTTCCCTTTCTTGCTCGTCTTTTTCAACGCTGACAGACAAAAAGTATCTCTGAGGTAAAGCTGAAACTTGTTTGTGGACTGGCAAAATTGAATAGCAAAGACTGAACTTCAGCTCTGCCTCTGAGAAATTTTGATTTAAATTATATGTATCTACATATTTTCAATTATTAATCAAAATTTAGACAACACAACTTCTTAAAATAATTTTTTTAAGAGTAGAAAAATGCTTAACAAAATCCTGCTCTTGAGTTGACAAATGGAAACCAAACTGATCTCAACTCTGGTGAGAATATGACGAGAAGAAACTTTATGTGTTATTTCTCCATCATTCTGGAACTGACCTTTGACTTTTGGCGTCTGCGTATGAAGGTGCACCCGGACCAGAGGGTCCCCGTGGGCCTCCAGGAAGTGGCGGTATTAAGGGAGAGAAGGGTATTCCCGGAGCTCCTGGTCAGCCGGGCTTCCCCGGACAGAAGGGAGAGGGCGGCTCAGGTGGATTCCCGGTAAGATTATTTGGTTAAAGACGCAGTGCGTAGGATTTAGGGGCATCTAGCGGTCAGGATTGCAGATTGCAACCGGAGTGTGCTCACCTTTTTTCTCTGATAGCTTAAGATCAAGAAGTTCAGGAGGTTTCCACCATTAGCCGAATTATCTGCAGAGGTCTCTTCCTCTCCGAAACAAATGAACCCGGTGATTTAAGCTGGTAAAAACACTAAACAAAGCAGTTTCCCCTTAAAAATCAGTGTTTTTTTGATGCTGTTTGGCTCATCGCAAAAGGCCTGCCAATGTGAAAACATGAATGGTCTTTTATATAGTGCTTGGCTCGTCCGTTCTGGTGATGCAACATGGCAGACACCTTGGACGAGGACCTGCTCACTATGTAGATATAAACGGCTCATTCTAAGGTAACAAAAACAAAACAATTTCTGACAATATATGCCCTTAAATCCTGCGCACTGGTCCTTTAAATCTGCCAGATTTGGATCTAAGAAAAGCAAAGTTGAACTTCTTTGTGGGTAGTTAAAGGGACTGAGATGTAACTGTGGACCTCTTTCTTACCAGGGTCCCTCTGGTCTTCCTGGTAGTCCTGGTCTGAAGGGAGATATTGGTCTGCCTGGTGTTCCTGGATTCCCTGGTTAGTCCATAATACTCTCACAGCTTTTTTCTGTATCTTAAAACTGTACTTTGCGAAACCCGAACATTTGTATCATTGTGTTTTTGCCAGGATCGAAGGGAGATCCAGGAATTCCTGGTGGCAGTGGCCTTCCTGGAGACCCTGGAGATATCGGACCTCCTGGTGGGTGAACACATTTGGATATAAAGTTACAGTGAATAGCGTCAATAATAGAAAAGAAATTCTGTTTATTTCAGCACAAAACATTAGATTAAATGTCAGACATCAGACATGACTTCGGACTGATTACTCTCCTTTGTAACATTTGACCTCCAGGCCCTCAGGGTGCTGCCGGTATACCTGCAGCTCCTATTGTGGTGAAGGGAGAGCGAGGACCCCCTGGTCCTCAGGGCCTGCCTGGTGCTCGGGGACTTCCTGGTTCTTCTGGGCGTGACGGACTTCCAGGTGAGTGACTGTGGGCTCTTTGATGCGATCTGACGAAGGTCACGGGACAGTATACAGTATAAAGCAGAGGTGTCAGGATTCTCCAAATTCACGACTTGCTTCAACTTTCAATTCTAACGTCACAATTAGATTACATTTTTGATTTAGAAACGTTTTTCTTAGCACTGACGTCAAATATAAATAACACATTTAAAATGTCTTCACTAGCAAGGACCACGCCACAACAATACGTCGTTTAGAAGTTTAACTGTAATCCAGGAGGTGTTAGCTGTTGAGGACTAATGAATGCTCTCTCAGGTCAGGCTGGTGAGCCTGGGGATTCTGGTCCAGAGGGTCCTCCTGGCTTCAGCGGCCCAACCGGCAGAAAGGGAGACAACGGACCTGCTGGTCAGCCTGGTGAGTGACACAGGAACCAGACACACCAACCATCACAGCTCAGTACTGTAAATAATTAACAGAAGCAATCACTTTTATGTGGCAACTAGTGAATGTTGATTTTGCTGCCACCTAGTTGTTAAAATCACCATCTTGACTCAAGTTGGGCGGATCATTTATTGAACGAGAAACACAGTGGGGCTTAGTGGTTTGATGAGTTTATTTAATTTCTGATACACGCCTTTCTCCTGATCTCAGGTCAGCGTGGCTACCCTGGTCCCCCTGGTTCAGACGGTCCACAGGGTCTTCCCGGTCCTCCAGGCTCAGTCTCTGCAGCACATGGCTTCCTCATCACTCGACACAGCCAAGGTCAGGAAGTGCCCTACTGTCCTGAAGGAACCAACCTCATCTACGACGGTTACTCCCTGCTGTACGTGCAGGGCAACGAGAGGGCGCACGGACAGGACCTTGGTACGAAGGAGTTTAACTTTACTAAGCCCTCCCGATCTTATTTTATCATCGTATATTTGACCTTCCTCTTCCTCTGTTCCAGGTACGGCCGGCAGCTGTCTGCGCAGGTTCAGCACCATGCCCTTCATGTTCTGCAACATCAACAACGTCTGCAACTTTGCCTCCCGCAACGACTACTCCTACTGGCTGTCCACGCCTGAGCCCATGCCCATGTCCATGGCCCCCATCACTGGAGAGGGCATCAAGCCGTACATCAGCAGGTAGGGGTGGAGACAGAGGGAAGAAGAGGAAGACGGAAGAGACGACTAGAGGTGCAAGATGTTTAATGTTGCATTTCTGTGTGTAGGTGTGCAGTGTGTGAAGCTCCAGCCATGGTGATCGCAGTCCACAGTCAGACCATCCAGATTCCCACTTGCCCCTCGAATTGGGAAGCTCTGTGGATCGGATACTCCTTCATGATGGTAGGACATTACACATATACATCCCCACATGTTCGCACTCAGCACTCTTGTTTACAAAACGCCCCTAAACATGTCGCTAACCATCACAGCTACATGCTTAACCCAACTTTCACCCTCACACTTGCAGTCCAGTACATAACCAGTCTTCCTTCTCCTCCTCAGCACACCAGTGCAGGTGCAGAGGGCTCCGGTCAGGCCCTGGCCTCCCCCGGCTCCTGCCTGGAGGAGTTCCGCAGCGCGCCCTTCATAGAGTGCCACGGCAGAGGGACGTGCAACTACTACGGCAACTCGTACAGCTTCTGGCTGGCCACTGTGGAACCATCTGAGATGTTCAGGTGAGGAATAATGATCAGAGAAGCTGTTTCAAGCAAGATCAGTCTTTAGCAGGAAGCCCGAACTGATTACTCACAGTGTAGTGGAGTGAGTCAGGAGGAGACAGATGCATTAAAAAAGGTGATGCAGACATAGGAGATTTAGAAATATCATTATTGCCAGACTGGACTGACAAAAGTAGCCCAATCAGAGCCAAGAAAGCACCCAGTCCTCTGAATAAAATAAAGTTATTTTGTGCTTATGTAGCCAATATCTGTCAGTGTATTGATCTGGTTAATGTCTTTGTCTGGCTTGAGCAGTCACTGTAAAATTTAAAATTTTGATAAAATGTTAAATTTCTATGTGCTTAAATTTTTAATCCAAAATGCTACGTTTGAACCAAAGAACAACTGGGCCCTGAAATTGTAAGAAAATATGAACAAGACATAAACAATAATAATAATATAAATAATAATATATAAAATAAATAATATAACATATTTAATATAAAAATCTATAATATAAAATGAAATGATGTTATATAAAATAAGTAATATAAATTATCTGATATAAACAATATATAATATACAATGAAATAATAATATTTAAAATAAATAATATAAAATATTTAATATAAAAATCTATAATATACAATGAAATAATAATATATAAAATAAATAATATAAAATATCGGATATAAAAAATCTATAATATAAAATGAAATAATAATATTTAAAATAAATAATATAAAATATTTAATATAAAAATCTATAATATAAAGTGAAATAATTGTATATAAAATAAAAAATATAAAATATTTAATATAAGAATATAAAATGAAATAATATAAATAATATAAAATATCTGACATAAAAAATATATAATATAAAATGGAATAGTATAAAATAATATAATAATATGAAATTAAAAAATCTACTAAAAAGAATCCAGAATGTATAAACCCATGAGTCAAACATGGGAATTCATTTGTTCTTACTTTATGTAATTTATATAATTTAAGACAACTTGTCACATCGACCATTTTTGTTTGGGTAGCAATTTGTACACATTCAATTATGCTAATGATCAAATCTCACAAACTTAAACCTGCTTATTGACAGGTGCCATTCATCAAGTTAAAATGAGCAATCTACAACACATTTGTACCGTTAAATGGTGAATCCAACCTGGAACAAAAGAGGCGCCACAGATTTAAGACAAGGATCATCATAATTTCACTGTTAACGTCCCTGAAAATTGAATTGATATATGAAAATAATATATTTCACACATATCCGTCTCCCTGTCGTAACGACCTTCACCCTTTGACCCTTACAGGAAGCCCCAGTCAGAGACTCTCAAGGCGGGTAACCTACGGACGCGCGTCAGCCGTTGCGTGGTCTGCATGAAGAGGACGTAACGGCACACGGCAACAAGCTAACCTCACCGTTGCCGGGGACGCATAATCAATACCGAGATGATTGGATGATGGGAGACAATTGGGCGGGGGGGGCGGTGGTCACAGCGACGGATAGGCCGTCGCCTGACGACAAGGTGGAATTCCAATGGTGCATTGTCTTCCGGAAAAAAAAAACTTACAACTTAAACAATGGTGCTACTGTGCAACACAGCTTAAAAAAAAAAAAAGAAAAAAACTGACGTAAATAAAATCTTACATTTATTCTTTGTTTCTCTTAAGAAGTACCTCAAAACGAAAGCAGAAAAATATCCACTAAATGGTGCCATGATGGATGTGTGACAACAAAAGTGCATTTTTCATTCTTTTCCCTTCTTTCCCAAAAAAAGGATCATTGCTTCATTTCCCTTGTTTTTTAAAAAAGAAAAGTCACTTTTGACGTTGGTGCAACAAAAATGTGATACTGTTCATCCCTTTCTAGACAGAAGTGCTCTTTTTTTTTTTGCTTTTTTTTGTTTTGTTTTTGGCCTTATTGATGAGGAGTGGATGGTCTCCACGGTTACCAAATCGGCACTTTGACTTCGGAACATCCAAGATGAGAGATGCACTGACGATGAGCTTTCCTTAGCGAGACTGCCTTTTTTTATTACTAGCTCTTCATTCACACACTCTTCCTCTCTCTATCTCCGTCATGTTTCTGTGGTTTTAACGTTACATTTGGTGGTACTAACCCTGCTGTAGCCCGCCTTCTAACCATCAGCCTACACCTTCTTCCTCTTACTTTTTTTTGTAAGTAATAAAATGTGTATATTGTGTAAAACACCTTTTGTTTTTAGTGTATTAGGTCCTGAATCGGTACCAGCTGTTTGTTATAAGACAATTTTTTCCAGGTTCTTTTTAGCTCACACACTCACGCGATCACACACCAATACACACACCTACACACACACACACACTCATGCATTCACGTCATTGCTTACTGACGCACATCGACTCAGATATTGTACAAAGTAAGGCTTTTATGAATGAAACAGTATTTTATATATAATAAATATATATTTGAAAAAAGAGGATAAAAAGGTATATAAACTTTATTCGGCTGTGGGGAGATTGTTCGCTGTTTTCAAACACAAACAAAGGTCAGGCATTTCACTGAAAATAAAGCCAACTACTGAGCACAGACAGAGCCATTTTCCCTTCAACATAACAGTCTTGTATGATATTAACGATGCCAATCACTTAAACCTTTTGTATTCGACTTGTAGAATTGATAAATGTTGAACTGAAATAAAGGGGATTTGCTTTTAGGTAGTCTAATGATTGGGGAATGTTACAGATATTTGTGCAAAAAGGATTTGGATTAAATCTTGGCTCCTTGATTAGAAAACCTCGATATTTGTTTTGTGTTCTTTAACATTTCCAGGTGCTGGGCTTTGCTTGTAAAAAGAGGGCCTGAGGTTTTGGGGCCTCACCCCAAAGCCTTCAAATCCACTTTCACTGGCTTGAATTTGTATCTAAAATTGGTTCAAGTGTTCACACTCGACCCTGCTGAAACGCAGGTTGAAGTGTCTGTACATTTGTTAACAGTCCCTGATGTGACGCTTCTCTCACATCGGGTGTACAGACTCCTGATGTACTGAAAGTCTACAAGAGCTGTTTTAGGGGGGAAGAATTTTTTTTCCTGTGATTTTATTGTTATTTTTATTTTTTCAAAACTGCTTTTATGAATTCTAATTATGTCAACCTGGGGTGCGATTAAAAATGTGTATTTGTTTTTTTTTCTTTTTTTTTGTTTATTTTTCATGTCATGTTATCCAGAAGTTGTTATAAACTTTTAAGACTGAAATAAATACTATGTCCAAAGTGCTGTCTTCAGATAATGTATGATTATCACCAAAAGAGAATAGTTGAATATCCTACTGTGGAAAAACATCCTCATCCTCCTAGATTTTGGGAGAAACACAGGGCACATGCTTGCTCCTCAGTATTTACAACATGCATTTATTACCCTCAATAAAAATATGAAAGTAGCAGAGGACTTTTATTTTGATGAAATTAAAGACATTTCACCCTAAACTGACGCAGGAAAGGCACTCAATATTGAAGAAGTAGAGGACATCATCAGATAAAAAGTGAAAACACAAAGTATGGTAAACGATGTGAAATATTGAGCAATATGGCAGTTCTGTTTGTTCCATAATAATGTAAGGAAGGTCACCCCTCATCGCTCCACTCAGATGTGATGTTTCCATCTCTTTAGAGGAAGCTTAAAGTGATGTTGAAGAGCCCGATGTCCATTACTATTCACCGAGTCTGTTTAATTTGCAATTTCTTGCATTATAATTTCATCAAACAAGCTAAAACATTTTTTTAAATTATGCCATTATTTCTACAAGTGATTTTGTTTGGAAGAGTGTGTGTGTGCCTGTGTGTATGTGATGCATTGGAATTACATATAGATAGATTCAAGAATCTCTATGACACTTTAAAATCACATAAAGATAGATCATAGAATCTCTATTAAGCTTTAGAATCAGATAAAGACAAAAGAATGGATGCATAAGAACTACATATAGAGATTCTAAAATCTCAATGTTTGAAGCACCTCTTTGACAAATTATAAATGAGTTATATAAAATTCATATTCTGATAATTGAATAGGTTTGTGTATTGATGGATTATGTCAGGAAAAGTGACAAAATAGATGTGAACAGTGACAGTTTTACATCATTAGAAAGTTTGGCACAGGAAAAGGTTTGTGTAAATACTTCTAGCCTATACATTGCATGTGCCTGTGTTTGTCTGTATTTCATCTAAAATATAGCAAATAATGTTTATGTGCAGCAGCAGTCACACTTCTGTGAGTGTGGCAGAATGAGCTGTTCAGTTATTGTCCTGATTATTTAATGACTAATATCACATCAAATCTAGATTAAGACCACTAAAAAGTTACAGTATGCATTTTGTCAGATTATTAAGATATTAAACTTTTGATTATTTTTATCTGCACAATTTTTTAAGGCGTGGCTGGAGTATTTAAAAATGAAAAGAGTAAAATAAACACTAAAAATGAAGAAAAATGATCTCAGCTATAGGAGCCAGATTTTGCCATCCGTGCATTTTCATCCGCTTGTCCAAGGCTGGGTCATGGGGGCAGCAGGCCGAGCAAAGCACCCCAGACGTCCCTCCCCCCAGCAAGGCTTTCCAGCTCCTCCTGAGGGAGCCCAAGGTGTTCCCAGGCCAGATGAGATATGTAATCCCTCCAGCGTGTTCTGGGTCTGCCCCGGGGCCTCCTACCAGTGGGACGTGCCCGAAACACCTCCAACGGGAGGCGCCCAGGAGGATCCTGATCAGATGCCTGAAGCACCTCAACTGACCCCTTTCAATGCGAAGGAGCAGCGGCTCTACTCCGAGCTCCCTCCAGATGTCCGAGCTCCTTACCCTATCTCTAAGGCTGAGCCCAGACACCCCACGGAGGAACTCATTTCAGCTACTTGTATCTTCGCACTCATTCTTTCTGTACTACCCAGAGCTCATGACCATAGGTGAGGGTTGGGATGTAGATGGACCAATAAGTCGAAAGCTTCACCAAAATAATCTGAGGCTGCAACTCACACTTTCTCTTGAAAAATATTCACACAGGAAATAGAGAGATCATTCATATTAGACTGTAATACACTCCTTTAAAATTAAGCATGAACGAGAAAGGAGAAATAGGAAACACAGCATTTCTTAAAGCATTTTCCTCCTTAATAAAACGGCATTCTTTTGTTAGAGACATGTGTCATAGGTTGACCTTATTCAGTCATTCTTGTAAACAGTAGCTGTAAACACATGCTGTCCTCTTCCAGGAAAAAGGAAACCCGGATAACCCCTCCCTCTGCTCTAAAACACAGCCAGTCCCATTCAGTCAGAGTCCTGCCTCCATAGATCTGCAAGTTTACAGATGAGTCTAACCAGCATGCTGTTCAGTGTGAGAGCTGCCAGTCCACAGTCAATATAGATCAGCAAGTGCATATGAAGGAAATTAACTGAGAATCAGAGGGAAGCATTTATCAGGAAGTGAAACTGTTTCTTAGAGGTATCATGGCGCAGCAGGGACTTCAGTCTGACCAGGAAAAACACTGTTTAATGTGTTCTGGTCTACTTAAAGATCCAGTGGTGATTCCCTGTGGGCACAGCTGCTGCATGAGCTGTATTAAAATCCACTGCGATGAAGAGAATCAGGAGGAAACCCACAGCTGTCCTCAGTGCAGACAGGTCTTCATGCCGAGGCGTGTCCTGGAGGAAACCACCATGTTAGCAGCTTCAGCGGAGCAGCCAAAGACGACAGGACCAGATGAGACAGCAGCTGTGTCAGATAAACTACAGGAAAGCAGTAATGAGGATCAAACCATGATGTCACCAACAGATGCTGAGGTGGCAGAAGAGCCCCAAACCAGGGCTGAATTCCTAAAATACTCATGTGAAATAACCCTGGATCCAAACACAGTAAATGGATATCTGCTGCTATCTGATGGGAATCGGAAAGTAACAAGAATGGCAACAGATCAGGTTTATCCCAGTCACCCAGACAGATTCATGGACGGGTCTATGGTCCTGAGTAAAGAAAGTCTGACTGGACGTCACTACTTCGAGGTGGAGAGGAGCGGGGGTGCTATTTCTGTCGGCGTCTCATACAAGGATGTCAGCAGAAAAGGAAGTGAGAGCGTTATTGGGTTCAATAACAAGTCTTGGGCTGTAGATTGTTTCGACAGTCGTTATCAGGTCAGACATGTGTATATCCATGCGGCCAAGCCATACTCTCTATCATCCAGAGTGGGAGTGTATCTGCATCACAGGGCAGGTGTTCTGTCCTTCTACAATGTCTCTGACACCATGACGCTCCTCCACAGATACCACACTACGTTCACAGAGCCACTCTACGTGGGACTGTGGGTTCATGGCTCTGAGTCTGTTGCTGCGATGTGCTATGAAGCTTCATGTTGACTGTGTCAACTGAGCATCCTCACTACACAACTTCAATTGTCCAAATTCAAGCTGGTGGCAGTGGTGTAATGGTGTGGGGGAGATTTTCTTAGTACCAACTGAGCATGGTTTAAACACCACAGCCTACCTGAGTATTGTTGCTGACCGTGTCCATCCCTTTATGACCACAGTGTACCCATCTTCTGATGGCTACTTCCAGCAGGATAACGCACCATGTCACAAAGCTCAGATCATCTCAAACTGGTTTCTTGAACATGACAATGAGTTCACTGTACTCCAATGGCCTCCACAGTCACCAGATCTCAGTCCAATAGAGCACGAACGGAACGGGAGATTCACATCATGGACAAATCTGCAGTGATGACATGGTGTTAGCGTGTCAATATGGACCAAAATCTCTGAGGAATGTTTCCAGCACCTTGTTGAATCTATGACACCAAGAATTAAGACAGTCCTGAAGGCAAAAGTGGATTAAGTGGATGGAAAAGTTGTTTGTGAATACTGCTGGAGTGTAGTGCCCTCTCTTATCCTGCAGAGGGTGCCAGAGACTGCTGTCTGAGAAGTTTGTTTCTGTTTGCTGCTCCTTTATTATCACCAAATTGTGTGATCTGCACACAAAGTTATTTAAAGAACAAACAAACATTTTAAACCTGAACTAGTTGCAAAATGTAATTCAATATAAATATAGCTTTGATCTGACAAAGTCAGACTGTGATTTTACTTCATAGGTTCCCTTATTCAAAGAAAAGCCTAAATGCAGATGTGATGCTTCTGTTGCTGCAGCATACACTGATGGATATAGTGTCAGCCCACCCACCCAGTGTCACCACCAGCCATCACTATAAGCACAATTATATTAGAATCGCTCAATTAAATATAGCAAATAATTACCTATTAATTTTTATGCTGACCTAATTGATGGTAGGGCCTGTGGACAAGAGGTGAAATTTCCACCAGGAGCCCCAAAAGTCAAAGGTTTAATTGCAGTAAGTGAGGTTTATTGTGGTTTTATTCATTATTAATTTGTTTGAGAAGCAGGTGTGTCAAAGGGTGCTGTGTGTGCCACTGATTTTAGTGTCTGAACTATTTAAAGGGCTCCAGAGGTCTCCAAGTACACTTATTGCCCAGCAGATGGCAGCATTACAGCACAGTCTGTCACAGTACCCAGAACATGACCAGTACCACACCATGTCAAAAAGGTGAAATGATCCAGTTCATAATATGATGATAAGGCTTTTAATTGAAGTCATTTTTTAATCACAAGAGTTTTTGATTAAACATAGCTACCAAACTGAGGACTTTTCTTCATGTTATACTCGTACTCGTAAAAAGTACATTATCTGTACCGGATACTCGTTTCATCCGAGTATTTGACTCAACCCTGCTATTTCAGCGTTTGGTTGTACTAAAAGTCGGATATACAGCTTTTCTGAAGTATGTTTTGTTTGGTTGTCAGCCTGTTTTTGCTAGCTTAAGTTAGCATTAGCATTATTACATGAGAAAAACATGACCATCACAGTTAACCATAGCTGTGAATGCATCATACCAACCAAGCAAGCAGCTAACATAGCGGTCAGGCCAGGGGTCGGCAACCTTTACTACTAAAAGAGTTATTATTGGCCAAAAAAACAAAACAAAAACAATCTGTCTGGAGCCGCAAAACTTATTGTGATAAAGGTAACAACCTAAATTAACACATCAACATTACAAAAAACGTCTTACAGAGCATTCATTAGTATGATTTACTACAAGGTGGTCACTCTGCAGTTGGCCATTTATAATCATTTAGTGCTTTAACTTTGCAGTGTTGGTGGTGAAAGCAAATGAATCTGTCCACATACTATTAAATCCTTTATTTTCCTTCAAGGCTTTTCCTCTTTTGGATTTGGAATTCATAGCTAGCCATGCAAGAAAGACTCCAGGCTGTCCCCTGCTACTGAAGTTCGGCAAAATTTAGAGGAAAAGGCACCAGTTCGTAGACGTATGATGCACATTTTAGTTGATGAAACATGAAAATATTTTTTTAAAATTCAATGTATAGTCGACACATTTTTAAAGTTGTAGAATGCAATAATTACTTTAGGCCTACAACAATGACAAATGAAAATCTGAGAGTTAAAAAATAAACGTTTATTTTATTTCCATTTCCACAAGGAATCAATGGAGAGGGTCTAAGGAGCCACATGCGACTCCGGAGCCACAGGTTGCCTACCACTGCATTATATGGTCACTAGAGACATCACTGTAGTTATGCCCATTATTTTATATAGTTTATGCTTTCAAATAAATGGTATGATGTTGAACAATATATGGCAAATATTTCAATTCACCAATGCTAAAGTCAAATGTAAAAATAATGTTTATGAGGCCAAGAAATGATCAAAATGACAAACAAGATTTTTTTAATAACAATAGTGAAGAAGCAGAACAAATAGAAATTCAATCAAGAAGAAAAAAAATGCATGAAGAAGGTCTTTAAATGAGGAACAAGACATAATAGACATCATTGCATTTTCCTATCTAACGCACACCTGGTGGACACTTTGATTTCTAAAATGGTCACAATTTGCACAGGTAAACAGATACTTTATATAAGATAATGCACAAACAAAATAAAGAGCATAAATCACCATAGGAATTGAATCCATGCAGTCTAAACATTGGAGGACCTGTCCCTTCACCTTTCTGTTTCTCTGTGTGGTAGCTGCAGCTATTGTTTTGGTTTCCTAAGCTGTTTGAGGCTACAGGCTTCTTTGACTAATCTACTTCCTGATTAGTATTGGCTGAGCTATAGAGACAAGAGAGGATCGGAGGTGAGGTGGTCTGTGTGTGTTGTCTCAGCTCTCTAAGCTGTTTAGAGCTGCTGCTGCCTGCTGGTTCCTGAAAAGACATACTGATCTTTTGTCAGAGCGTGTTTCCCCGGCTGCCATTCACTGCTCAAAGGTAAGTTCGGGGAGGCACAACAAAACACAAAACACGATATCACACAGCTGATTAACTGCCACTTTACCATTATGCTGCCCCTTACCTTTATATGCTGTTTTCCAAACTGTTTATACCTTCCTGTTTACATTCTGTTCCTTTATTTACTGTCTTCAGAAATGTATACTACTTTATTTATATTTGTATTTTAGGCCTATATTTTAATTTGAACTATTTCATGTCTTAGATTAAGATTTATTTTTTATTATATTATGAAGATATTTATTGAGCATTGCTGAGGGGAGTGTGAGGCCTAAGATTTACATTGCCACTGACTGCTTCTCTGTAATTGTGGCACATATAATAATGATGAACCTGAACTTAACTGGAGCTAGTGGAAGCTGGGAGGTTCCCTGGTGTTAAGAATGCCCATCCGATTACCAAAAACGGATTACGTGTTCCCTGCACTCAAAGATACAAGGTGTCCTGCCAAATTGTCCTTAAGCAAGACAGAATCCCTGCTCAATAAGAACAAAGCCCCTTTCTCGCTGCACAAAAAATCCGCTAACACCTGCTAACATCTGGCTTTTGTACGGATAGATGCATGATAGGCCACAACATATACCGTCTGTCTCCGCCCAAACAGCACTCAAACACTGACGGAATTTGAAAGAGACTAAGTTAAGATATATAAAAAGAAGTAACCATTGCCACATTTTCACTGGCCTCCATGCTGTTTTCTACTGTTTACTAACCTGTTGTTGGGCCTGTCAGTGATGTTGAACGTGACACAACAGTAAAAAATCACCCAAGATTCAAACGCTGTATCACAGGGGGTTAATATGTCTTTAGGACATTTTAAGATCCTGACAGTTGCGTGCCTTCTATAGGTGATATAGGCTAGGCGCCACTTAGAGAGGGGATTATAATTAATTTTAAACAATCAAAAATTTAAACATAGTCAAGATCGAGTCAAATACCAAGTCCTATGCCCTATAGGGGATGAAGAGGAGTGAGTAAGTAAATTGCTGGGAAAGAATAGTGTTAATGTTAGTAGATTCAGGGAATGAAGGGAAATAAATTGATTTGTAGCACACTTTCTAAATAATATTTTTTTAATCTTGGGCTTGGGGAAAGATGTTGACTATTTTAAAGTCAAAAGGCTGAAGTCCAAGTCAAGTCTCGAGTCACTGGTGTTAAAGTTTGGGTGGCAGTAGCTCAGTCTGTGGGGTTTTGATTAGGAACCAGAGGGTCAATGGCTCAAGTCCCTCTATGGTCCAAGTGTAGACTGCTAGCTGGAGAGATGCCAGTATGCCCCCAGGGCACTGCTGAGGTGCCCTTGAGCAAGGCACCGAATCCCTAAACTGCCCCAAGGGTGCTATATTATAGCTGACTCAACTGTCTTGTGTGGATTGACAAAGAAATTAATTAATTAATTAGAAATAAAAAGTCCAAGTCGAGTTGCAAGTGTTACAGGCCTCACGCCTTGTGTTGCCCTTAACAGGTGTGGTGTCCTGTTTAACACAGGAAAGGCAGAGACAGAAGACGTTAGTTGTGTTCGTTCAGCTGGCCACCCTCTGTCTGAGGAGCAGAAGCCTCCCGCAGCCCTACTACACCTACCGCTAATCTGGGTGGATACACTCCCCCTGGTGTTGCAAGTAAGCAACTGCACCTTCAAAAGAACGATTTCAAAACCTCGAGTCTGACTCGAGTCCCACTCATATGACTCGAGTCCACACCCTGCTTGCTGAAGGGCTGAAATATGATACATATGTTTTCTGCTCATATTATAAGTTAAATGTTCCGGCGTAAAATTTCAACACCTCCTTCGTTAACCAAGACGAAACAGTGATAACCTTGTTAGCATTCACCAGCTCTGATGTGGGTCTGATAGCAAGCCTATGGCTAATACTGGCTAACAAAGTAAGAATGTTTTATTTTGGGTAAAATGACAATTGGCCCTTATTTTAGTGTCCCTTGAATGTGAATGGACTGCGCTTGTATAGTGCTTTTCTAGTCTTGTGACCACTCACTATGAGTCACATTCACCCATTTACACACAGGTGGCCGAGGTGACCATACATGGTGCCACCCGCTACTCAGTCACCATTCACACGCACTCACACACCAAAGAAACAGCCATCGTGAGCAATTTGGGGTTCAGGATCTTGCCCAAGGATACAGACAGTAGGAGCCAGGGATCAGACCGCCAATCTTCTAATTGGTGGATGACCCACTCTACCTCTTGAGCCGCAGCAGCAGCAGCGGATACTGACAAGCAGAACAAAATCCAACCTGAAATTTGCTCATGACCTCTCTACATGTACATGGCAAGTGTTAGTTTAATGTTAGCCATTATTTTGTAGGGCAGGCTCTTTTGCTTCCAATACATATCCAATTATAAGATGTCTACACCATCTGCTCTGGAGGGTACCTGGAAAGCCCTCGCACTTGCTACCTAAAAAGGGAACTTTCTAGGATGTGAGGAGGAGGCGTCCCCCCCCTGTCAATGGAGTCTTTCCCGAAGACAGATGCTGTTGTTGAACGTCAACGAGGTCAGGCCTCCCGCTGGGTGACATAGAAATGAAATGCGGTCAGGTGAAACTCTGACGCATCCTGAAGCCATCTGCAAGTGTGTTTGTGTGTGTGAGAGGGGTTAGTGGGGGGATTCTTTTGGACTCACTGACGAAGATGCTAATAGCTGCACTAATAGTTGAAAAGCCGCGTACAGCAGTGGACTTCGAGCCTTGACCCACATCGTGCACATAAACTAATACACACTCGCGCACACACAGCAACACACACTGGGTGTTGTTTTGAAACTCTAGCACCAGTCTACATCCCCAGTGGGCCCACTGGTTCGTCCATCAGTAATGAAACTCTAGCGGGTCACATGCTGGTGTTGAAATGCCCCCCGCTTGGTCCACTGGCCCGGCCCTCATCCTCCACACACACTCACACTAACACTTCATCATCATCATATCTCTGCAGGCCTCACTGTGGAGGTCTGTCAGTCAGCAGGGAAGCGGTAGCTGCTCTCCCCCAGGCTGCAGAGGGGCTTACTGGGTAAAAACATCAAGGACTTCATCCTTAGGATTAGATGCTGTGTTAGAGAGCATCCCAAGGTCACAATTTCAGCCATATGCCACAGCCAAACCTGCTCCAATAACTCCTGAACCTTTTCCTGCACATTCACTGAATGAAATGGATCAGCCATGTATAATTAGGTGATGTAACTCACCCTCTAGGGGCCATGTTCGGGGACCTAAGCTGAGAATGTATGCAGAGACATAGCTACTAATAAAGTCATGTCTTTACTGTAGTATGTATATATATTTTGGTTTCTAGCTGCCCCAGATGTAGTTCTGAAGTTGCACAATGGTGGATTCTTTATAGGATATGTACACACACACACACACACACACACACACACACACACACACACACACACACACACACACACACAGGTGTTTTCAATAATAAGGCTGATTAGATCTCTGCTCAGGTAGAAGAAGAGCAGAGTTTAAGTCTCTGTGAAATGGCTCGCAGAGCTATGTGATTCTGTATATTTGTGCTTCCTGTAAAAACAGAAATCTAGGGAGGGACTTGTCGCAGTAGCCAGTATAAATGTAGCAGCCAATTTAATCTTACAAACAGAGCTAACAGTGTTTATGGTGGTTAGCTCACAGTCACTGAGGCGCCAGATTATTCTCCCTCTGTCTGGCCAGTACTTGTTACCTATGTCAGTTGGATTGGTTAGGTTAAGGCATGAGGAATGAGATAGGTTAGGGTAAGGGCAGTCGTGTAAAGGTAGCTGATGACGTGGGTGTACTACTTGATAGATGTAGGCTACCAAGGAGGAAGTGGGTATACTCTCCTGTGTGGGTATACTGTAAAAAGAGGTGGGTATACCCCATATCTATTACACCACTGGGTAAGGGTAAGAATAGCACGGTAAGCAGTGGTGTAGTAGGCCTTGTAGTTGATGAGGTGGGTGTACTACTAGGCAGATACATAAGTTACCTTCCACACAGGTGGAAGTGGGTATACTCTCCTAAAAATTCCAGTAGTTTTTTGGCTGATAGGTTGGTATACTGTAAACAGCCAGAAAAAGAGGTGGTTGTAGAGTAGTGCAGGAATGGGTCCTATACCTTGGAAATTAGTCAGCATTTTTGCACTCCCAGTTCCTTGGCTCATATGGGTGGAGGAAATCTCCACTAGCTGCTCAGCTAATTTATACAATGCAAAATGCCATAGGCTTGTGCTAATAACATTAGCATGTTGTATTTGTGGGGAAAATGTGTCCAGATAAAGACAAGTGCCTCGTCTGTGAACGCTGTGAGTTATAATGAAGCCAACTTGTGTGCTTGTATTTGACATTGTCGCTATTTAGCCATGTTTAATGTGTGTTTTGGGTGTGTTTTGAATTAACTCAACAAAGGAAGGGTGGGTGTTATACTTACGTTGATCGGGTTGGTGTTACCAGTAATACCCAACCAATAACCACGGGGTAGTTTGTAGCTCCTAGAAGGCAGACTTTACAAGTTGAGAAAGTGTTTATATGGATGCAAAATTAGTTCAGGATGAGGCATCAACATTTTTTTTATTGTTTCCAGGAAATGACAAACTCTAAAACCTTCATTGCCTATTGGCACCTGCCACAAAGACATAGTTTTTAAGTATTTGGAAAGTCAAACTTGTTATACAGCGCTAGGAAGAATAATGAATGTGTTGGGAAATGTTGTATTTACCTGCAACATTATACTACACTACTGTAGAAGAGGGAAAAAAAATATGTGGCTTATGAGTACAGCACAAATATGGTGTGATTGGGCCTTTAAGAAAGTCAGGGAGAGTAATTTAAGCCCACACACACAGGAGAGGCCTAATCAAGCACATTAAGTGATACCACCTGTAGATATAGCCAAGGTGTTCTTCCAGCAAACAAGGATCAACATTAGCATCATGTTTCTGTTCATCTGATGAATGTAAGTCTAATATTCACTCTTATTTCAGCTCTAATTGCTGACAAACACATTTGACTCTTCAGCTAGCAGCTAATTTTGTCTGCTGTTTGGTGCAGGTAACGTCAGCATGCAATGGGATTAATATCGCAGATACATGACAAATAGCTACTAGAGCATGTTTAATAACAAGTATTCTAGGTTCACTCCAACATCTGTTGAATCTCTTATCTCAGAGCTGTGGCTTTACTCTGGGTTTGGGTCACATAAATACCTAAAATGAAAACAGTATCTTGAAACCACTCATGCTGACGTGTTTAGAGGCCCAGATGCCGTCAGAGAAAGTTTCCAAATTTCTATCTCAGTGCAATCAGAGGGCAGTTGTACAAAGAGAACAATATATCAAGGTTTTTGAAACAAGAAGATTCATGTTTCACTAAAATGACAGATATCTGATAATGTGTGCAGACGTCAGATGTGGCATTTCAAACTAGCAGCTTTAAAGACCCAAGCCACCATCTGACTTCTGTGTCTGCTCAGCAGTGAGGCCAAAAGGGTCAAAATGTTAGTTAAAGATAATTATATTTGATGATGTGATTGCTGATAACTTATGTGGTCAGTATCATAAACCCTGGAGCTAATGAGGGGGGAATTCCCAGCACAATTTGACATTTAAGTTGTTATTTTTACTCAAAGTGTAATTCACTATGGTTTGGCAGCATGTACTTAAATAACCAAAAACAGACCCTGAAGTCGCTCTTAAACTGTTTTCCTGAATCTGGAAGTGTTTTTATGGTGTGGTGTTAGCGTGAATCTTCACAGTCCAAATGTGTTTTATGGAACAGTGAAGTTTTATTTGAAGACATCAGGAACATTTCAAATACATTTTAGAGATGATTGACAGTAAGCATCTCTATTAAAACTTTAATGGACTTTGATTTAAATCTGTGATGTAGAGGAGTGAGCTTGCAAGTTAATGTAAAACTGTGGTTTTGAGCTGTGGTTTTGGCTTCCCAAGGTTCCAGACACTGTTAACCATGTTCCCCTTCCCTTGTCCAGTTCCTCTGCACCTGACAGAGAGCCAGTCTGGGCTTGAGATGTTGTACTTTTCCTAATGCAACAAAGTAGATATTCTAAAGGGAGTGTTAGAAGTCCTTGGGAGGCAGAAATCACAATCAGTATGTTTTGCAACCAGATAGACAAATGCAACAAGTTCAATTTCTTCTGTGATTTTGACCAAACCAGCACACAAACTGTAGGTGTAGGCGAGTTCGCAGAAACACAAAGAAAGCACCTTACGTGATCAGTCATCTCCTCATACATAGTCCATAATGTAAAGGTTGTTTAAAATGGAAGATGAGATATAACTTGAGAGGACTGTGCATGTTTGATTACCTCTCCAGACACGTTTTATAAGCTTGCTAATGTTAATATTTGTTTAACATGGATTTCCCACAAAGATTATCTTGCTAAATGGTCAGTATCATAAACATTTGTTTACCACCGAGCTTACTTTCTGCAATGATCCAAAATCCAATGGAAAAAAATACCATTGGCCCTTTGTCGAGGGAACCTGGGTGAAGCTTATTTCTATGTAAAAAAATATCATCCCTGATGGACTCTATTCCCTGTAGCACATGGGAGAAGTGTTCCTTGTAGGCTTTCTCCAAGAAATCCCTTTCAGGCAGAACTCTATTAATTTGAACCCAAACCAAAACTTTCCCCCCTAACATTAACAAAGAGATCTCTTTCTGGTAGAAAGCCCTCAAGGAAAATTTCCCACCACTGAGGGTAAGTCAATCAGAGGCAGAGTAGGGCATTATGCTTTCCTGATGACATTATCAGTCAGTGATACAAACAGAGTTAATAGTGCTAACAATGTTGAGTGCTAACAAAGCTAACAATGTTAATGGGGGGTACTTCTGTGTTGAATTGACACTGTACCTACACTGTTATAAGCTGAAACCATTTCCCTCAGTGGAAATGAAGCTTTTATTTACTTTAATTTCACAGATAAGAAACAATAAATTGTGCAGACAGTCTTGTGTGTGATTTATCCTGGCTTCATATGAGCAGAGGAAATCTTCGCTAGCTGCTAGGCTAATTTATACAATGTAAAATGCCATAGGCTTGTGCTAATAATGTTAGCATGTTGTATTTGTTTGGAAAACGTGTTGAGTATAAGACAGCTGTTTTGTCAGTGAACCTTATGAGTTGAAATGGAGCCGAATTTTGTAACATTACCTTTGTTAAATGTTGCTGTTGTCCCTGGTTTTATATAAGTAGTGGAAAAGTCTGGAGAAATTCACTTGCAGTAAGTTTCACTTTAGCTTGTCTGCTCTCTTGCACTGCTCATGCCAGTTGACCGGTGCGCATCAAGATGTTAGCGTTAGAGAAAACATCAGAGAGATTCAGCCATACATGTTTGAGCCTCAGTCAGACTCAGACTTGAATGAAGAGTCTGTTGTGCACTGAAATCGCTGGCTAGCTAACATATAAATACGGTAAGTGTAGTTAGCATCTTTTATTTTGTTGTTTGTTAGCGCATTAGCTTGTAGGCTAACTGGCAGTGGCTAACACTCACTAGAGTTTGTGAAACATACAATATTATCTGCTACAGTTAAGTTTTCTGACAGATAGTTGAAAGAACCTCCACAGTCTGGTTTACATCCAAAAGCTGCACATTCTACCATGTTTGCTGTCAAAACTTTAACTATGCTAATGCTAACGCTCGCTCTGTGCTAGAATTTTAGGTTTCTTTGCTGTTGTTTTGTTGAAGGCTATTCGATAGATTTAAATAATAACAAGAAAGTGGATGGCAGTATGATGCGTTTCATTACAATGGAGTTTCTCACCACAAAAATTCTCTAGCTTTTACTGTTACAGTGGCCCACTGAGTATGTAGAGTAGTGTCTCTCCCACTGGCTCAGCTCGCGAGTTCCCGCTCGACTCAGAGACTTTACATTGTGACAACGTCACAGATTTTTAAATAAAATGGTTTTTCTAGGCTCCAGGAATGTTTTACAAATATAAACCTCCATGGATCAAAAATTCACAATAGAGAGAGTCACAATTGATCTTGTTTCCAGTTTGAGACGTCTCTTTTATAATGGTGGTCAATGGGGCAGTAGTTCCCAACTGGTTGGTTGCGTTCAAAAGTGGGTCGCAGGTCCATTCTGGATGGACCGCAAGTGACTCGCAAATTTGTAAAAAACACTTTATTTTGAAGTACAGTGAATTTCCAGCACATAATTTTGATTTTAAAGTGCTGTTTTCTGCTGTAGAGTGTGTGAATTTGAACACCTCCTTAACAGAGACAGCAAACTAGCTCAACAACATGGCCAAACACAAGTATGATGCTGAATATATTTGACTGTGTGACCCTTGAACTAATGACTAATGAGAAATCTGGATCCGTGGCTGGGAACTACTGCTATAGGGAAAATGCTTTTGGGGCCTTAGGGGACTTTTTGCTGCAATACTGCGAGTGGCCACTGGAAAAAAATTGCTACAAGAGCATTAGCAGTGTTCCTGTGGGCTTGGTCTGTTCCCCCATTGATAGCATGTGTGTTTCCTGTTGACAATGATTGGCTTTTGTATTAGTGACGTACCAATTCTAGCTCACTGGTGTACGTTTGAATCTTAGATTTTAGGGAAATTGCCCCCTTCAGTAGAGGAATGTGAAAACACCTGGCCAGTGACAAACCTTGCACAGATACAAGTCAATATGCTCAGGGGTCATTCATTTTAGGGGACATGTGTGGATTTTGGGGGTGGGATGGGCATTCGACTTCAATATTTAATTTATTTATTTAATTTATTCAAAATTAAAGACATTTACAGAATAAATTAATACAGAAAAGGCACAAGTTTTACATAAAAATTAATCAGAATAGAGGAAATTAAGTGTTTGATGCTCAAAATTTTCCGGCAGAAGACCCTCTTACCCCCTATTTTATGTGTCCCTCCTATATTGAAACAAACTGTAAGCCCTTGGAGACATTACCTTAAGAAAACACCTTTTTGAGTGGAGGGGTATTTTAAGAAATTTGCTACTGTATTGCAAAAATAAATGGATGAATTTAGGGCACAGTTGTAGAAGGGCTGCAGCACCTCAGACAGACTTTGCTGGGGAACCTGGGGGTCAGTGGTTCGAGTCCCCATGCAGACCAAGTATGGAGTGGCAGTTGAAGAGGTGCCTGTTCGCCTCCTGGGCCGACACCAAACTCCCAAACTGCTCCAGGGGCACTGTAGTAAGGCTGCCTGTGCTACCTCTCTGAAACTGTAATTGCATGTGTGTGTGTGTAAAAAGAGGGATATGCAAACAAGTAACATTTGAACCACCAAATACTGAAACAACAACAAAATAAGCTGCATATTGTAAAAAGGGAAGCTGTTACATTATTGACTTCCAAGCAGAAACCAAGAAAAAACAAAGCTGTGGGTCAAAACTCTCCTCTCAGCTGACCTCTCATGACCAAAGTGAACTTTGATGTTGTTTTGACAGTTGGACTTTGAGATGCTGCGCCGGTCACCTGAGCTGGATAAACACGGTGTCATTGGCTGAAAACCACTAACCTGCAAAAAGAGCTTCAGGAATGAGGAAGTAAGTGATTGTTTTGTGGTTGACACCCATGTTTTTAACACCTTCCAGAGGCCAAAGGGTCACAAAAACCAGTAAAACATATAAATGATTATCAGTTCAGTTGAGGACAACAGATCTGCCGTCATGTGCTTTTCCATTTATTCATGATGCATCAGGATCTTATTTGATGAGTTATTTTGTTGTTGTTGTTTGTTTGTTTAATCAATCAATAAAAGTGAGAGATCAGAGTTTATAACAGGGCACTCAAACAATCATTATTGTTGAGTCAGTTCCCCCATGTGGACGTTGAATTAAATCAAACAAAGACTGCACACAATATAGATAAGAATGATGTAATGTCTAAAATAAGCCTTTATTTTTCCACTAATTTAAACCTTATGTGAATATTGACTTTTGGACTCTTTACAACTGTCACAAAAGCTGGAAATTAAATTCCCTCTGCTCTATTGCGCATGCTGTGATAGGCAATAATATGCCTCGTAAGCATTGCTTAGCACACAGACTGGAAGCAAGGGGATACCAAAAATCTACCTACTGTTAGTAGACAGACAAACTGAAACAGTCAAGGTACATTACTCCAATCAGACAATCTGAACCCTCTTCCCAACCTCCAGAGGGAGAACAAGCATTTATTGAGGTGCCCCGACCACTTAGTCATCACCCCTCTGTTTTGCGTGTTGATGCCTATGGGGTAGGGTGTCTCGATTCTTGTTGGGATAGAGGGGTAGGGCAGTGTCACGAGTACATGGCCCTCCAAACGGAGGTTTTTCAGAGGCACACTTCGAGCCGAATGTTATGAGAAATCATTGGCAAGATGGCTGCAAAAGCAACAAAAGAAACCCACAAATGTATTGTGTTCATTATTAAAGATTTACTTATTATGATAAGCATCATATTCTCTTACTGTAAAACCTCAATTAGTAACCCGAGCAATTACTTGCTTAAATCACTGAATCAACAGGCCTATATTTGGGACAGGCCTTTAATTCCTGTTTGGCAGGACAGGAGTACGGGTTAGTACCTGAGTTGAGCATTTTATTTAGAGTGGTGTCAGTTTGCACAGATCATAAGTAAAAGAAATGATTGCTAAATATACAAATGCAATATAGAAATAATTAGTGCATTTACAGAACTGCTACAGACAAAACATAAAGCACCAAAACAAAATCAAAGGATCCTACATTAAATTGGGAACAACAATCTGCAAATGGCATCACACCATTATCTTCTCCAGATATTGAATAAAAGGTTGCCAGATGACGTTAAATAAATCACCAGCCTGTTTCTTATATATCTGATCCTCTCCACCTCAAGAGTACTGACATCATCATCCACCCACATATTATCATTAGGGACGTTTTTACCCTTGCACAACATCAGCAAGAATTTCTTAGCTGACTTAAGGAAATCGTTGATAAGTCGTCTTTGAGCTGACATGAAGTTGTTAAATGTCTCTGGAATATTGAAGATAAAATCCATATTTAAACACAAGAGGAAACATCCTAAAATTTGGCCTCATTGTGGTGGAGAGGTCAGGAGGTTATGCTCGACTATACTATGACATTTCACCAACTTAAATTAGGCGTCATACTCTTTTTGATCATTGAATACTATATTATATGTCTAATACTCATATTAACACAGACAAACACTCAACAATCATTAGTTATTCATGTACGAGTGATTAATTATAGGCCTATACACACAGTTGACACACTAGACCTGCTGATTCTGCTGCTTCCAATCACATCACACCACCGTCACCATTGTCTTGTAATCTTGTCTCTAATTGTTCTTGTACAGTTTCTATTTTTACTTCTATGACCTATTATAGTTTTATATAGCTCTTACTATTTATGTATCTGTTCTTATCTCCGCCCTTGTGCTGCTGCAACAACCAAATTTCCCCTCTAGGATCAATAAAGGCTTATCTTATCTTGAAAACATTAGGATTTATCATGTAGGGAACACAAATATCCAAAGCAAATTTCATGGTGACTGACCAAAGCGTTGGACAGACCTACTGACTGACGTCACATTCCTGACTGCAGTGAGTTTTGAAAGGGTTTTATCAGGGATATTTCTCAACCCGTAGAAGAATCATGTGGTCCCTCAGTGCGAGTGAACACATGAAGAAAAAACATGTTTTCAGACGATAGACGTGATGTTTTCCCTCTTGGCTCCTCCAGGTGCTGATGTAACCTGTTTTTGCTTCAATCAAAGCGTGTCTTTGTTGGACATTTCAAACAGACACTGTGTCAAAAAATACATTCGGTGTTAAGCAAACACACACAAAGATTAACATTTCTGGTACATTTACACCAGTTTTTTTGTTTTCAGTGATGTCAAAGCTCTTGATTGGAAGTCTTGTTCATGTTTAAAAAAAGCTGGAGTGTTTTGTAATAGTGTTTTGATGAAGAGAGAGTTGTGTGCTGTGGTAGAGGAAGTATTTAGATCCTTTACTTAAGTAGAAACTTAAAGTATGTATCATTAGCAAAAATTACTTCAAGTATGACAAGTAAAACTACTCATTGAGCAGTAAAATATTTGCTGCTAGTGTTTTACTATTATATATGATGTTTTTGGATTAATATTGCTGCTGCATTATTATGCATGTTGCAGATGTTTGAGGCTGTGCTACTAATTTTAAACCCTTAATGTACTGTTGGGTAGTTTAAGCTACAGCAAGCCATCATGTTCTGTAAGATCATCATGTGTTTGCAGTGTCACTGTCCTGCGAGAACCAAGCATCTCCTCAAAGTCAACTTTCCATGGTGTGAGAAAAACAGCCCTGTGTTAAGCTTTGTGACGATGCATTTTCCAGCTGATCCAAGAGGGTTTTAAACAGTTTATTTGGTTTAAGGAGTAGGAGAATTTTCTCAACACATAAAGGAGGACTTCATCCTTCAGTTTATCACAAACATTCAGAGTCAACACATTTGAAGATGCGTGGTTTTCACTGGACATGAAGGGGATGAAATCTGTAACCTGAAAAGTAGCCATTGGACAAATGTAGTGGAGTAAAAAGTATAATATTTACCTCTGAGACGTGGCGCAGAAAAAGTATAAAGTAGCATAAAATGGCAAAACTCAAATTTATAGGGGAGCGCGGGGTCAGTTGGGACATTTCTGTATCGCTATGAAATAAACTTTCATTACTCACAGACTACTAGAACTGTAATGAAAATAATTTGACTGTTGGACGGATACAGGTGTCTGCAAGCAATATACTGTAAAACTTAGATTAAACGCCAAGTTCCTTTTACCAGCCTGGTGTGGCTACACATTTCGACAAATACACGCCTGGTTCTTTGGATGTATAAAAGCAGATTGTTGGCTACCTCAAATTACATGTCCATTATTATTCATATTCCTTTAGTCTGTCAGGGTCCTCAAATCAAAAGAATCATAATATCAGAATATTTTGGAAGTTGTCTTCTGATTAATTTCACTGGCACCTTTCAGGTTAATGTGGATACCATAGGCTGCATATCAGTTATAGGTTCATGTAGGCTACTGAGTTTGTTTCATTTCAAGTTGAACTCTGCACATTTAGACTGTGCCCAAGGCTTAAAATGAGAAGTTCACGCAGTAAACAATCACTCAGCGACCTAACAGTGGCTCTTTGTCTTGTTTTTGTTTACTTTTTGTTCATTTGTAACAAAGTAGGAAATATGAACAATACTGCCCCGACCACACCTGGGTAACTGTCCCAATCGCCCCAGGGGGAGAAGACACACTTTGGCTTCCTGTGCTGCTACCAACAAAAAATCAGAGCGCTAATACTGACTGATTTGTGTGGAATAAATAAAATCAGTATGGTAGAAAATAACTAACAAAATAGCCAAAACTTTTACGCTTCAGATTTTGAAACTTTGACTTAAATGTGAGGAGTCAGAAAGTCTTTACTTTGAGGTTGAAAGCAAACAGTGTTCGACTGAATAGGATGATGACACACCACATATACACAAAAAAAGACAGCAGAGACCACAGCAGTTACATGAACACATTTTTATTGCAATAGCTCTATCGAAAGCAAAAAAGTTTTGATAAATATAAACACTATGCCGATGCTCAAATCGCCTCTGAGTACCCCTCCTACCCCCCTTTCCCTCCACGAGGAAAAACAAGAGAGAAAGAAAGAGAGAAGGAAGTAAAACAAAAACAAAAAAAGGGGGGGCACCTGCCGAGGCGCCGATCATAACATGAAAAAAGCGACAACTTGAGTTTTCCTTATTTACAGAAGGAGGATTTCCATTTCCACCACAGTTTTCTCTTTTTTTAATTCTTTTTTTCTTCTTTTTCGTATATAGGACGTACGTCGCTGAAAAATAATGCACATACGAAGGATACACACCTCCACAGTATTTTTTTTTTACTCTTTCTCTTTCCTGTAAAGCTAATAAACAACAGCATTCAACTCGGAAACTAAGAACACAGGTAGCAGGGTAGAGTGGGATTTGCTCCCCCCTCCTCCTCCGAAATCCTCCGAAGTTTCGAAAGGACCCGCGCCTGATAGCAGGACAATGAACATCGTCTTCATCGTCATGGTTGCCATCGACAGCATTTCCAACTGTTAACTGTACTACACAGCAGCAAATAAACTGTAATATAGTTACAAAAAAATAAACATTAGGCAGAGGTTGTAACCCATTTCTTTATACAAATAACTGCAAAATGCCTATGTACTCTTAAAAAAAAATACTACCCTTGTGTCGCTTTGTTTTCAGAGAAACAAGGTCGCCCCGATACAACAAAACAACCAAAAATAAGATGATTATTTTCCCTCTGTAAACTAGAATACAAAATAAACCAAAAGATTAGAGGAAAAAGGAAACAAAAGTTTGCATAATGATGCAGTACCCTAAGTCTTCTCTGCAAGGATTATATATAATTTTATATATATATATTTATATATATTACGTAGGTCTTCTCATTTCTCACACCCCTAACAAGAAAAAGCTGATTTTCAACATCAGAATCGGTAACGATGAGGACAGTTTTGAGGTTGAATTGTTGCCAAGATAAACACAGATTCTGTGTAAATTCATTCAGTCATGACAAAGGATTAATTAAACGGGGGTAAAAATCAACAAAAAGGCAAATCAGACATGAAAGACATTTATCCATTTTTGAATAACGCTTCAAATAAATTAAGAGGGATTCTTCCAAAAATCCCCCCAAATCTAGCTCTACTATTTTTTTGCCATAGCGTTAAAAAACTCAAAAGCAACACGTCGCTGTAGCATAGTAAGAACACAAAACATCTTCCAAAACAGAAACAAAAAATGTTCTCGTTTGTCTCGGGCCACCGCAGCCTAAATATTCTTATAGTCTTCGTTTGTTCAAGGGAGACGAGGGGTCAGTATGTCAGATTGTTCAAAATGTACATATAAGACATGTCAGGCTTGAAAATCTTTTAACAGCATTTTGTGGGTTTTCACTTTGAAATCAGACCGTTTAAAACATGAATCAGCAGAAGAAGGGAGGGTTAGCTTAATTATCCCGACCCTCAGGAGGGCGACGAGGGGGTAAAAGTGCTCAAAAGCTCTGCTGTTTCTGTACCGACGTGGATCTCTTTGACCACATTTTGAGCCTCACAGTCAGGAAAAATCAGTCTTTTTTTTTTTTTTTTTTTTAACCTTTTTGGCTCTTGTTGCTGCTGTTTGAAAAAAGGGACATGGGACGGAGGGAAAGGGTGAAGATATTTGGAAATTCAGTTTAAGTGGTGTACCTCATGGGTGAGATTTTGTTCTTGGACTATGATATGGAAAATATTGTGAATACAAGAAAGTCAGTCTTGAATGTGATGAAATGCCTGACACACTCTGGATTGCCTTAATGCAGTAAACTCCACCTATGTGGTGATTCAAACAAAGAAAAACAATTAATGATAAGTCAAAAATCGCCTTTTCCAGCATCCCAAAATGAAAGGATAGCTGGCTTCACTGTTTTATATCACTGTAAACTGAATATCTTTGGGTTTAGGACGAGATCTCTGAAAACGTCACATCAGGCTCTTGGACATTGTGATGCAGTGTTTTAAATAACCTTTTAGAAAGCTTCGTTGGTGCACATGCTACAACATTAGCATACAAGAAATAACACATCAGGAGTTACTAAAGTGATGCCGTTTCACAGGCCTGGTCTCACTCCAGTCAATGAAATCTGGCACTTGGGCAGTGACTTGCAGTGCCAGAAACCAATGAAAAAAGGTGTCCTTTAACGTTAGCATGATAGCAAAAGTCTGGGGCAGGCGGGTCCAACAAACACCGACGCTTGTTTTTGTTGCGTAAACCCAACCATATATGTCAACGTCAATTCGTCAATTCACGTTGTCGTACCGGCGCAGTGCGTTTATTTTAAAAGAGACTTTATGTTTACGTTAATTTCCTGTGAAAACGGATGTGTTTTGAAACAGGACGATGCATGTAACAAAATTATATTGTGCAGAGGGCAGAATAAAACTCCACTGAACTGAGCAGAAACAGCTTTTGTTGCAACAAAACTGAGTCTCTACAAGCTATGGATCTTAAGGTCATTTAAAAAACACTTAGGGTTTCTGCAGCTTCAGAGTCTTCAAAGTTGTTTTCTAGATGTCAAACTTTACTTACACAGAATGCTACACTGTATATGACCCTAGCATGTGCACCACGCAGTTATCTATCTGAGACACCTTTTATTTTATTTTCCAATCAGTCCAAGAAATTTACAACTGTTATGTTTCAATGAACACCGAGCACCATATGTGCAGAGTTCGCTGCATCTGTGCAGTTCAGAGGGCATCAAGTAAGCTGTCAATCACGGCCAGCTGACCTTCACTTTGAAACCATTCCCCCGCAGTCAGTCAAACTTCTGCTCGAACATCTCTTTAAACCAGACACGAACAATTATTTAAAGATACCTCGGCTCAGTCCCTCAGCATCCCCGCTGTGTGGGGCCCTAAAAGGACGACAGTGATGCGTCCCACACAACGAGCGCAGCGAGAGTGACAGGCCTTCATCCGTCCAAACAAATTAAAAACAACAAAAAAAGAGTGGGCTGAAGGAAAAAAAAAAATCAGAAACGGGGCGAAGATAGCATTAGAAGAGTGAATACTGAGCAAAAAAAATTGCATTTCTGTGGGCTCTGTTAGCTGTCAGTCTTTGTTTTTTTATTTCAGCACATTTTCTTTCTATGAAAACAGCCGTGTGGGTAAAAGTCATGGGAGAGGAGCGCGAGTAGAAATGCTAAATATGGGCGTCTCAGTCTGTTAAAAGTGTGAGAGAGAAGAGGCAGCAAGCTCCGGCTAAGACTGTGATTGATGTGGGTGTTCATTGCCTGTCCGAAAGTGTGTGTGCATATGTGTGTGTGTGTGAGGTTGTAGCAGGGCAAGTATGACCAGCGCGCTGCACCTGGGGCTGGAGCTCTGGTTACTTGAAACCTCTTTACGTCACCCAAAGCCAGTGACGAACCCCCCAGCATGCATATATGTATGTGTGTGTGTGTGTGTGTGTGTTTGTGTGCGTCACCAACAGCCGCTGACAAAGAGCCGAAATGGGAGCACACAGGAGTTACCCTCGCCTAAATAGGGCTGCATGACTACTGTATGTGTTATGAGAGCAGGCATTGGAGACGCCACATGACCGTGACATGCGTCTTTATGACGTACAGGCGTGTGTGTGTGTGCATACATGCCACTGCTGTACAGTATACAGTTCACTTGCAGAGATTTCATGTGTGTGTGCATTAGTCTTGTGTTTGCATCCCAGTGTCAACGTCTGTACTTTGTGCTTTTACCTTTCACAGCGTTGTGTGTATGTGTGTGTGTGTGTGTGTGTTGGTGCCACTCTCCCTCACTAACCTGAACTGTGCTACGGACCGTATGAGGTAAAACTGAAAAAAACTACTAAAACACCTGCTTCAGTTTCGGATTACACGAGCCGACCGAACAGCAGGGCGGCAAAACGTCTTTTTCCATCCATCGGCCACAGCGGCCGAGTTTCCAAAACCTCTACAAGCTACTTTGATTTCTTCCCAATGTTTTCTTTTTCCACATTTTGGGAACGATGCTTATTTGCTTGGTTTCAGATGAGAAGATCGATATCACTCTAATATTAGACCGCTCAATGTGTAGTGACAGTCGGCTTAGCTTAGCGTAAAGACTTAATCCCTCACTCTGTGCTACGGTGGCAACATTCTACTTCCAGCACCTCTAAAGCTCACTTAATTAACATGTTGTATCATGTTTATTTAACCTGCACAAAAACCCGTGTAAAAGCAATAATTTGCCGTTTTACAGATGGAAGACTTCAGGAAATAGTCCCGCACATAACCGCCTATAAAACAATAAATAATCATTTTTACAGTTGGGTTTCTTAACAAGGTAAACAAACAGGATATATCATGAGCTTTAGTGATGCTGGTAGGCTCTTTTGAACTTTGGACAGAAAAAGGCTGTCTTTATGCTAAGATAAAATAATGTAGTTCATATTTAACAGACAAAAAAAAAACACTCTTTATGCTGCTTTCACATGGAATCAGGCAGACGGCAAATGGCACACCAGATATCATTTTACTGGGCGAGGGCAGGACGATAAAATTAGGCGAGACCGGTAGAGAATACTGGCAAAGTTAAAATATTTTAACTTTTTGCCGTCTTCCGCTTCAGAATTTAAAACCACCTTATGTATCTCTTTCACACAAGAAGAAAACACCATTAGATCAAAAAAATTACGAGACTTTAATTGAATAATTATATAAAATAATGCACATGAAAAATTTGCGTTTCATATATTTTATCCTGTTCTTTGTAAACAATTTGGCATCACCATTGCAACATATTGTCGTGCATGTTTCATTTTACCGTCCTGCCATTCTGTTAGACGAAATTTAAATTAAATACCTCGCCCCCAAATACATAAAAGATTTGTAAACTCAAAAAATTTTGCAGATATAAAACAGACCTGCACATATGTAGACAAATTACAAAAATAAAAAAAGAAGACTCAGGGTGCATAAAGCTTAAATCCGCAAACACCGAATTAAGATTCACAGATAAAATCTGGATTACCGTCAGGAAGATATTCGCAAATGCTTTACATTTATGTGTAGTTTAATTAAATGTATTCACAGATATTTTTTGAGAAATGCATGTATTGGAAGATCCATTTCATGTTTGCAAAATAGTTTTTTGAGTTTAAAAATCTTCTTGTATTCGTATGGTGTTTCTATTGACACAAATCTGCCTCCGTAAGAAGGTATTGTCCGTGTGCCGTGTACCTTCCATGTGAAAACAACATAACTCTCTGTAAGAAACTGAAATAGCACATTTCCCAAAATGTTGAACTATCCCTTTAATTTCATACATTATCTGCAAAGTAGCTTGGAGAGGACACAAAGACATTCCAGCATTCGACTGGTGGCCGGCGTTTATTCCCCGCCCTGCTGAGTACCATCGCTGTCCTGAAAGCAAACAAAGAAATGTACTGGAATATTTGTACCTATCGCAACAAATAAATAATAATATGTGCTACAGAGTACGAGGTGAATAATGCTTTAAGGTTTCCCATTGTTTTAGTACACTATGATAAACCCATACTGGCACTGTACCGTAGCTCTGTTTCCCCAGTCGTATTTCTCAACCGAGGCAAATCGCCTCCGTAAAGGGTGCTGATACTGTGCCGCAGCTGACGGGAACAAGCATGGTACTTGTGCAATGCCACTTGTCGCCTCTGAGGCTAAAATGGATCCAGCCATGAGCTCGTACCATTTGAGGGCTAATTCATTAGGAAAAAGTACATTCTCTACTACAACTGTGTCCACAATGTAATAACTGTATGGTACCGTACTGAGGAAGGGTTATGCATGGGGTAAAAAAAAATACTTAAAAATAAAAATTAATGTGTGAAATTCAACATAAAAGTTTCCAAGTTTGTACCATAATGCCTTTGCTTAGTATTTCCAGCCTCCCTTTTTAATACCGTATGGAGAAGCAGAACCATCTGATAATAGGACTACCTAGGGTTCTGTTGACGCCCCCCTCAACCAAAGTTCACTGACCGATGTCTGTTGAAAAAAGCAGCGCACACTGGCAGCATCGATTGTGAGAGGGGGGGAAATGATTTAAAAAAAAAAAACAAACAAAAAAAAAAAACAGGACCAGATATGCATATAAAACACAAAAAATGAAAAGATGAAATACACTTATAAAAAACTGCAAGCGTTTTTGTCATCTGTTGTTATGTTGTTGTTGTTTTCTGCATCCAGAAGGGAGCGGCTTCTCAGTCTGGGTGAAGAGGTCAGAGGTCACCGGCGGGATGGGAGGGGGAGGCCAAAGGTCACAGGCAGAGTCAAGTGCCCCGAGCAGAGATGAGGAGGTGGAGGAGGAGGGTGGGGAACCTCTATCGTCCCGTTGCTCAGTCTGAGAGAGAAAATGAGACAGAAGAGAAAACAGGAAGGTAAGCAATCCGTCTTCAAAAGCCTTCAAAGGTCTTAAACATCAAATTCAAAGACTTTTCAAGGACTTTCCAGGCCCAATTCAAAGACCTAACTCTGCATAGTGGTTCCCAACTGATGGGTCGGAGTCTAAAAGTGGGTCGTGGCTCTACTCTGAATGGACTACAAGTGATAAAAAACACACTCTATCTTTAAGTACAGTGAATTTCCAGCACAGTTTTTATTCTAAAGTGCTGCTTCCTGCTGTAGAGTGAGTCCATAACAGACAGCTACTTGATGGAGACAGCAAACTAGCTCGACATCATGGCCAAACACATGACCAAACATATGACCCTGAATATATATCAAATGTGTGGACCTTGAACTAATGACTAAGGAGAAATCTGAGCCCTGAGGCTGGACCAGTTGGGAACCACTGGTTTAAGACATGGATGAAGGTTAAGACCCACGTCTACAGTATGTCTGTTTACAAAAACTTTCAAGGGTTCTCCCTCAAATTCAACTTTCAAGGATTTCAAACACCTATAATAACCTAATTTTATGTTATAACTGTACATAAGTAATAAGACTCAGCTCCCGCACACTGTCAACACTAACCACAGTTTCTTTTTATAACACATTGTGTCTTCACTTATTCTCCTGCTCACCTGTCTGAGCAAAGGTCAGTGTTCCTGAAACACTGTACAAATGATTCTCTCATAATAATCTCTGTGACACACAAATGTAAGCAGGATACTTGACAGCATAACGTTAAAGGGTGCAGTTAAAAGTCACTATAAGATGAAAATATACGTTGAGCATATTAGTCTCAATCATTACAAACAATAGACTAATAAAAATAACAAAAAAGAAACACTTGATGATGCCAAATATACATCAAATACAGCTTTTGCAGGAAGTGCAAGAACATATAAAAAAGGTAATCGCTTTGTTACAACAAACACATCACATGAGTATTACTACTTCACTACTCTTAGTGTAGACCTTGCTGACGACATGAGATGCAGCCAAACTTAAGTTAACTTAAGTTTAATGAAACTAAAATATTGTGTTATTTGTGTATGAAAATAATGTAATGTATCTGGGACAAGCCAATTAGGGTTAGACTGATATACCAATTTCAAGGGACACCATGATATAAAAGTTAAAAGTTGTCATACTGTGCACATTTGCTTATCTGTGATATAAAAAAGCAATTAGACATTAAATATCACCTTTATTTTAGTTATTTTCTGAGGGGAGACTTTTTACACATTCTTGCATCAACAAAATGGTTTCAAGTCTCAGTTAAATTAATAAAATGTTTGTTTAACCCTTTGAAACCTGAGCAAGTTGGCTTGATTACTTTTAAAAACATGGGAAGAAGGCAATAAACAACAAAAGAAATGACCAAAAAGAATAGCAAGAAATGAGTAAAAAGAGAAAATTAAAAAGAGGAAAATTTGTAAACAAAAAAGAAACAAAATTTAATTATGAAACATAATTTTAATATGTAAAAATACCCATTATTATATATACACAGCTTTTCCTCTAGCTTTTTTTCCCATTTAAAAAAAAATAAATTTTATTATAAAATTTTGAAATTTCTATTTGTATTTATTTATCTATGTATTTTTGTTATTATTTTATTTTATTTTATCTATTTATTTTTTAATTTGTGGGACATTTCTTACCAAGTTGCTCATTGCCTTTTTACCCATGTTTTTACAAGAAAACGCACCAATTTGCTCAGATTTCAAAGATCTAACCAACAATAGCCCTTCTGTTTTAATTTTCTTAAGGGTCATTGTGACTTTATATAAATTCTGTAATACTGTGATACTGTGAAACTGCGATATTTTCTGAGACAGTTGTCGCACCGTGAAAATCTCATACTGTTGCAACCCTAAAGCCAATAAAAGGTGATATTTGCCTGGTGATATATATTTCATATATACATTTTAAAGTTTAAGAGGTGAATTATTCACTCTATGTAAGCTCTTTTCTCTTCTTAGCACAGAGCTGTATAATATAAGTAGAGCTCAAATGAAGGAAAACTAATTGTTGGCTACTGTTGCACTAATGTGATGGTAACTTTCAAACAAAGACTGTCACGTCCTGGGCTTTGGAAGATTATTAACATCTTCACTGTTTCCTGATATTTCAGCAGACAGACAGAACAACTGATCTTAAAAAATAGACAGATTAATGATGTTGAAAATATAAGATGCAGCCATAACAATAAAAAGTATTCATAAAAGTACCCAGTGGAAAAAACTGTTGTTTTTTATTTGCCTGCTGTGACCCACACACACCCACACAGACACACACACACAGACGGAGTAACTGGAATGTGGCCGGTTCACTGACAGTGGTTTTGGACTGACAATATTAGTTGTTTTGGACATTTTGAAGCCAAGTGCTGCTGACTAATTTTGCCTGGGATCTGTGTGGCTTTGGACTCGGCCTTTCAAACAGCGCTGCAGGGAAGCAAAACCTCACCTCTCCCGCTTTCGGGGGATTTTCTAAGGGGTTACGCGGCCGTACATGACCCGGGGGGTTTTATGAAATGTTTTTAGAGCCCACTGTTTAATTTACAAAACAAGAAAAATGAAAGTTCTTCCCAACTGGCAGCAGTGTACAGGCAGCCACACTGGTGAATGTGTTTGTTTACAGGTATGTACACAACCCCCACCTAATGTCTTGGAGGTTATTAACACAGTAGTAATATTAAGGAGGATTGTGTATTCTAATCATAGTATTTTGTCTTTACCAAGGGACGTTTACCGTCAAAGCAGCACAGATGTAAGACATCTCTGACCGAGGCGGCGACTTGGCTGAAACTATTTGCTGTAATAAAAAAAAAAACTGTTTTCCTGGTAAATAAGTGAGCGTGCCCGGTGAACTTTGGATTCAGCTCGCCGCCAGCAGACACACATAAAGTTCTTTTCCTGCCCTGCTATCATGGCTGGGCCCGGGCTGTCAGGTTGGCTGTTTTGGTTGCGGCCTGGCGGCTCCGAGTGACCCCGGCGATGGCCGCCGTCCAGCTGGGTTATTCCACTGAGAGCGAGGCTTTGTCTGACACAACAATGTGAGCAGCACGCCACAATACAGATGCTTTGACAGGGGGCACTGCTGGAATGCTGCTCCTCTGTTTGTTAGCCACGGGGATGGAGGGATGGATGAACGGACGGACTGATAGAAAGACGGGAGCACACAGTACACAGAGAGGAGGAGTGACGGTACACAGACTCAGCACAGCCTAAACACCGACCAAATTATAGCCAAAGACAAGTGACCACAACTGGGTGACAGAGACCAACCTGGCAACCCAGAGAAGTCCTACCAACAACAAGAGGTGGAGGAAGAGCAACACTTCCTGCCACACTGATACACTGCAGCGTGTAAAGACAGACGTTCACACACACTCTGAGAGAAAAAAATAACAAAGTTCAATATTTACTCAGGGAAAAACAGACATTGCAAAACATGTCTGGGCCTGAGAGACGACCAGCACAGCTACTTAGTTTTTACTCTAATGATCTGATTTGTTTCCTGTTTCTCTTTTATATCAGTATATTACATAGTAACGTAATATAGCTTTACTCTGCTCTGGACTTTGAGTTTGAATTTCATGTGGTAGCATTCACGTGAGTGTATGACGCAGACTGAACAGTGACAAACAGAGTGAAGGTTGACTCATATAAACAGGTCTATTGCGGATTACACGGACATCAGCAGGTCGGCCTCATATACGTCTGTTGTACGAAATGTCTGTACTGTCACATGCGCTGCAGTTTTATAAACTATAATCTGGTCGCATCTCTTGTCATGTCCAGGCTCAGTCTCACTCTCTCCTCTCCTTGAGGTTCTCATACTCATAGAACTAGAGTTACAACCAGTAACTACTATTACTAACACCAGAACGCAGTGGAAACACTGGGTGGTTTTTGCAACCTTAGTGTCAAGGATGGAAATATTTATTACAACTTTAGTAATATCTGCTGCCTTACGTTCGACAAACAACTCCACTGTCTCCAAAATACACTGCTGTTTTCACAAGAAATGTTCAGTTTCTGCTCGTTAGATGCACACAGTCTTTTTCAGAATAAATGTACATCGGCAAAACACCTTGTATCTACATTATTTTCCTTGTGCAACAAAAGATCGTGGTTCGGTTTAGTAAAACACGTCATGGTTTGGCTTATCATTTATATGGGAAGCGAACAGTGTGCTCCCAGGTGAAAGTCCAGGGTTTGGTGGACCCATCCACCTCCACTCCCATCTGCCCTGTGGGGACTTTTTCAGATCCCTATATGACATGTTACTGGCGGTAACTGCTGATGCGTTTGATAACGGCAAGAAAGGTGCCTTTTTGCGTCCATATCTTACATGGATGTCCACTAACACAGTGCTGGTAACTGGCGACATTTGTTGGCGACCACTGCCCGGGGTGTATTATATTGCTAGGAAAAGTGCCTTTGTGCATCGGTATCGCCAAGATCACAGACAAAGCGGCAGTATTTGATGAGTTCGCAATGAGGACGGGCTGATATACCTCACTTAGATAATTTATTTAAAATGTAATAAACAACTTTTTCGCCAAACAAACTATTAAGCACAAAAACAGCCACACATTTTGATTTTGATTGCTGTAATCGAAAGCTTACTTCAATCGGTTTCTTTCTTTTTTTTTTCAGTTAGATTGATTTTAATATTCTGTGTATATAGTTTCTAATAATGTCTACACAGCCGTCACCGATCTGTCAGTTGTGTTCATATTAAATCTTTCCATTGTTGATTCATTCGTAGCATTTCACTGTAAAGCAGTGTCAGGAAATTAACTGTATTTGACATAATCTTACAGCAGAGACAGAGAAAATGAGGGACACTAAGAGACAGAGAAAGAGACAGTGAGATAAAGACAAAGAGAAAGAAAGAAACAGAGACAGAGAAAAAGAGACAGTGAGAGAAAGACAGACAGACAGAAAGAACGAGACAGAGCGAAGCAGACAGAGGAGACAGAGCAGTCTGAGGTCTCTGGGTTTCTCTGCAGTCCAGTCATGGACTTTGATCAAAACAACTCTCTTAGGACACGAGCCCGACTGACCTGAACTGACCTCCGTTAAACACACATACACACAAACACACAGACACACTCACCACAAAAATCGGGTTATAAAAACACTGTTCTCCAAACACCTGCATTAGCTAACAGCTTGTTGTGTCGTTGCAACACAGGCAGGTGTTCAGAGCCGTGACCGTCTCTCTCTCTGTCTCTCTGTCCTTAAATCCCATTCAGCCAGCTGGGACAACAGATGAAAGGCATCATGGGAGTGAACAGCGAGCGTAACGTGTTGACCTGACACAGGCTGGCGTGACAGCTGAGGGCAACGGCCTTTTAAGTGCAGATCGAGGAACGAAAGTGGTCGTTTTTTCTTCCTTCCTGATCTTGTTCGCCGTTTGTAAACAGTTTATGACTTAATAATTTAAGAGATTCTGGGTTTAAGTTTCCTCGAACAACAGATCGGTTGCTTTTATAACGTTTTCACTCGAAAGATTTAAAACTACTTGTGTTAAAGACCCCATAAACTGTCTAGAGATTCAGTAACTGATACTGATATCGGGCCAATAATGACTTAAATCAATGGGTCTTGTATTGGTGACAGTGGGGTTGATCTATTCAATTTAAATCTGTGTTAACATCTAATTGACCTTTAACTAAGCCCCGCCCCTTTGTGATGGTCCAACAAGCTGTCGGAGTAAGCATGGAACCCAAACTGTAACTAACTCCTTTGACCGGAAGTATTGCACATTCAAAAATAACTACGACCTCAGATTGTGTTAATCACGTTTACAGACTGACTCCGAAACAACTGTCTGTCATTAAAATGATCAGAACAGGTTCGATTGTTGGCATTTTTTGGCCTTGGTCAAAGCTCAGAGAGACCAAGAAGCGGTGAAGAAAATATGGCGTGACCTGCGGGACACATAAATCCACCACAACAGAGAGGAATGAGACACACAGTTTCATTTTAGATCAGATCCGATAACCATCAGATAACCTGCTTTAAACCGGAGGGTCGCCAGTTCAAGTTCCCGTTCGGATCAAATATGGAGCTTGGACTGGCAGCTGGAGGCACTGCCAAAGTGCCCTTGATCAAGGCACTCCAACTGCCTGTCCATTGGCAGCTACCTCGCTCTGACATCTCTGCATTTAATGCATGTATAGGTCTTGTACGTGCGTGTGTGTATGACAACAGAGTAAAATAACTGAACTTCCCCTCAGGGATTAATAAAGTATATCCTCTTCCTCTTATTTCCTGCAGCATGCAAATACTCTAAATTTATTCTAGTTTATTCAAAGTGAGCATGTCAACAGGTCACCAGAGGCTGCAATCAAAAAGATGAACAATGGTGTGTGTTGCTGTTTTCAACGACACATTAACACACACATTTAGACTTTGCCTAATAAAGCGATCTAACATCACATTCCAATACGTCAAGGGGTACTCTAGTAAAGTCCTGCTGTGTCGTTATCATGCCAGAGACAAAAGCATGAAAAAAAAAAAAAGACGGGAGGGAAAGGAAGCAAGAAAAACATGAAGGAAGAAAAGACATAAATAAGAACTGGAAGTTCCTGCATGTTTGAGAGAAACAGGAGGCTCAGTGATTGAGTAATGCTCAGGACCACCTATGAAATCTACACTTAGAGAGTAACTGAAAACTCAAGACCACATAGCTGACAGTGTTTAGGGCCATTTATTACTGATGAGACACAACATTTCCCTTTGAGTAAGCACTGCAGGATGTTAAACACTCCACTCTTTGGTCTTGTAGAGCTCAGTCATTGCCTGAGAGTTTGTTTTGCATGACTTGAGAAACTTTATTTCTCTGCTTCAGTGGCAGTTCTTAATGCTCAGAAGAACTAACAGAGATGAAGCAGGATTCTGGCTCGATTACCTTTTTGTAGAGGAGAAAAACAGCGTGTAATAATCATCTAAATGCATGTAAAATGTGAAATATATTCCAATATGTTCCTGCTAATAACAATTCTGTTCAATATCGCCATCAATTTTTCACAATGCTAATAAACAAAACCCAAGGTGGAGCCTTCAAACCACTTATTTAATCCAATGAACAGTCTAAAACCAAAAGACATTATGTTTACTATCATATAAGATGAAGCAAAGCAGCAAAATCTTCATAATAATCTTCAGAATTTTAAAGCTTTAACAACAAAACTACAAGGAAAGTTACCATATGCCCCAAACTTCCTTCAAAAGCAGAAATCCGATCACACAGATCAGATCTAACCTGAAACCCAAACCTCTGGGAAACACCTCCTTCTGTAATACTCCAGGAATTCATTGACCAATGGGAACCCTGCTGGCGCCAACACGTCCAGGGTTAGGGGATCAATTCCCTGTTTAGCTCAATGGACACCAACACTGCCAGATTTATAGATTCCCATGCGTCTCATTGCGGGCCACCCAAGCTAGAAGCACATCTAGCATGTCAGTGCTTTGAATTAAGGTGCTCATCAAAGAGCACCAGTTATTTTAAGGTTATTTATTTGCTAAATGGTCACTAAAATGGGCATCACAGGGAAAAACTTCAACCTCTGGGGGGCTTTTAGAGAGCCGTAAACACTTTTCTGTGACAGCGGGAATGGCTGCTTCAAATCTAAATCACTTTGTGTGCATGCGTGACGGTTAATAATTCTAACATCTGTGGGTATTTATGTATATCTGGCTATTTAAGAGAGGGAGAGGGACCTCTGCCTGCAACACACACTGAGCAAAAAGGGGGGTCCTGTTACGAGCATGCCTCGGACCGGCCCATAAATTCATGTCGGTCTGGAAATAGACTTGTAAATATAGAAGGGCCTGGCTGTGGAGGTGGGAACGAGAGAGGAAAGGGCAACCTCGTACCATCTTCTCTCACATCTTACTCCCCCCGTCACTCTCTGAGAGATAACCCTGCCTCACACTCTGACTAACCCTTTACCACCTCATATCCACTTGGGGGAGAGGGAGAAAAGGGCAGGTTCCCACCGCTGTCACTTACAGCTGAAAAACTCCTCAACTTCCTCCCCTGACCTGACTTTAACCTTTTGCCATCTTATATCCACCTGCTCTTCTTTCCCATCATCCACCTCACTTTACCCTTTAATCCATTACAGCTGTAGCACAATAACAAAAACATTAAAGGGAGTATTTATTGTTTTCCATGTATTCCCCCTGTAGGTCAATAGTTTGCACATCCCTGCAAAACTTTGACAGCTTTTTTACTATTTTTTCACACCAAAGCAAATTCCTTGTGTGTGAAAATCTACTTGCCAGTGAACCTGATTCTCATTAATCAGCCTAACAAAGATAATCCTACACTTACATCCTTTACATTTTTTTCTGAGTAGTAACACATGTTCTACGAATAGAAGAGGTGTATTGACCATGATATGGAGTTGGCTGTACTGTTTGTTCCATCAAGAAAGTATTGACAGAAATTATAATTTCCATCATCAATTAATCTAGTCATTACTTTCTTGATTAATCGTTTGGTTTCTAAAATATCACATGACAGAGAAAATGCTGAAAGCTCAAAGTAGGGCTGCATCTAATAAGTATTTTCATTATCAATTAATCTGGTCATTATTTTCACATCTAATCAATGAATTATTTAGTCTATAAATTTTCATAAAATGTGGAAAAAAAATGCTCAGCACATTTCCCCAAAGCCCAAAGTGACGTATTTAAACTGCTTACTTGATCAAACTTGCAGTCCAAAATCCAAAAACTCTTCATTTGTTATCATTAATGACAAAGAAAAGCAGCAAATTCTCGTGTTTAAGAGGCTGGAAACAACAGATGTTTCACATTTATGCTTGAAAAAATGACCGAAAGCAATGAGTAGGTTATGAAAATCATTGGCAATTACTTTTCTTTCAATCGACTAATCAATTAATTGACTAATCTTCAAAGTGCTTATTTTGTCTGACCACCAAAAAACCTCCAAATATTAAATTCACACTAATCTGATGCAGGAATAAAGCATCAAATCTTCACATTTAAGAAGCCTGAATCAAACAATGTTTGACCTTTTAGCGAAAAAATGAAAATTTCTTATAAAAATTGTTGACGTCAATTGACTAATTCCCTCATGTCTAAGCAGAATCAGTGTGACTCACTGCAATCCAATTAGTATGTATTTTGTTTTGACCATAAAACAAAAAGCAATAATACATTTGCAAGCCAAGAAAAGATGTACAGCACTACAGATACAAGACCAAACAAACAAATTTGAAGAAAAAAAACCCCATGACCACTGACTGCGCAGGGCAACAGTTTTCTTGAGGTGTTAATAGTACAAAGAAATCTCTTATTATATGTGTGAGGACAGTTTAAAGTTTAAGGTGGCTCTTGTGCTGACACGAGTTGTTGAAGTGTTGTTGTGAGGAGAAAAACACAAAGCAGACATCACCCTATGAGTCACCGACTAGTCACTGTATTTATGATAAGAAAAGCCAGCAGCAGAGAGACGTTACACGCTCCATAAATGTGCATCTAGGTGAAGATAAACAAATTGTCTCTCAGCCAGAGGCTTTACAAGTGAAAAGTTCTGCAATTATAATTTGCCTATATCAAAAAGAACAATCAACCAGTAGCTCACCTAACAGCTCTGTCTTTGTTGCAGCAAATATCTGATGTATCAAACTAAAAAACTGGATGATTACAGGAAAAATGCCTTGAATGATTGATGAATTTGTCAACCATTTTTGTTCACAAGTTGAAACCAATCAACAGGGGAATTGTGGAAATTTGCTGTACATATGAAGCTGGTAAATATATACCATGGTAAACCATCGGAACTATTTTGATAATTGATACATAATCATTCATTATTCTTTAAGCAACAACACAAAACATGTTGTAGTTTTAGATTCTCAAACATAAAGGTGCTGTTTTTCTTTATTATCTATGAAAACAAGGAATCTGAAGACGCCACACTGAGCTCGACAAAACTGCAATGGGCATTAAAGGAGTAGTTCAGATTTTTTGAAATTGGATTGTATCTATAGTTAGCATTTTACCTAAAGTAAATGTCAGTCAACACACCCCCAGTTTGGAGAAGTAGGCAGGGGTACCAATTATTTAGTTAGTTTGAGTTATTGTGTGACTTTGGTGAATCCGAACTAACTCCTTTGAACGCTAAAGTCACACAACAAGCAGCAGTAGACAAGTACATCCTGTGTTCAGTAACGTTAGGGGCCGTACACATACTGCATCATGTCACATGGTCGCTACTCTTGTACTCACTCTGTGCCAACTTATAAAGGGCATGGAGACAGGTTGCGCCTGAGGTTGCTAAGCGACCGTAACCAGCACCATATCATAGCCTACATACAGAAACCCTGGGTGCAGAGCTGATCTTCTCCCAGGTGTTGTTTTGTAAGTGGGCCAAAAATACTGTCCGTGGGACAGATGTAAAGCTCTGGGTAACCCTGCACTAACATGATCATCTTCTCCATATTTATCGCAGACTGATATTTACAGAAGAAGGGAATGATATCTGTCTGCAGTGATTGGTCGCCCCTCATCACGTGACATGCATTGCGCGCTGCTGCGTCCCAAAAGTTGAGCTCTGGGAACATGTGTGCGCCGCAGTGGTATCACTCTGGCATTTGAATGCGCCTGCCACATGTCTACATTGAAAACAATGAATTTGATGGCGTAAAAAACACAGCATGTGTACGGCACCTTAAATCACTGTTTTGTCAATAGAGTCTGGCTTTGAAGAGAGCAATAACGACGTCTTATTCCCCTCGGAAATCACTGTCTGACATTATGGTAAAGCAGTGAAAATACTCTCAATATAGCATATACACTTAAACTGATATTGATTTTATTAGGCAGGGCTTTCTTCTAGGTGTTCACAGTACGTTTTGTTGCTGACCCCAGCACAGCAGTAGATCGCAAAGCTTGTATGTCAGACTCCAGCCTGGGTCTCCAAACTGGGGGCGTGCCGACTGACATCTACTGTTTGTAAAATACTGTCTATGAATCAGTACCCCACACAAAACCACTTCAAAAAATCTGAACTATCCCTTTAATATCAGCTGAACTCATGTTTTATCTAATATTTATAGCATCGTTTCATAAGTTCACACAAAATTTCCTTGACAGCTGGTCAGAAAGCTCGTCTCTCCCTCCCTCTCTCTCCTCTGGGTCAAGGATCCAGGTGTGCCTGTATCAGTTCAACACCGCAGCTGAGAGGAAGTGCATTCCTGAGTGATGATGATGCGTTTCCTCCCGGCCCCGCTGTGTGCCTTGACACGCTGCCGCCGCAATTACGGCGCCACATCAAAGGCTGCCTGCCATGACTCAGCGCGTATAAACACACACACACCTACCTAGATGCAGACTAACACACAAATATAACACAGACTGATTGTGTGTGTGTGGGCAAGGATTAACATTTCTGAACGTTACCTTGAACTGCATGAACCGACACACACACACATACACTTAATGAACCCGCTGGCAGCAGCTGAAAACAAAAACACACAGACAGACGGACAAACATGCACAATAGGACGTGCTTGAGCGCTTTGAGAGTCAGTTGATCTCCACACATTCAGCACTGTAGATGTACCCCACACACACACACGCTCTTTCATCTCCGTTCAGCATCGCGATAAACAAATGAGTCAGCCGCCGTTTGCAGAGAATCCTGACTCATGCACACAGACACACATGAAGCGAGACAGTGAAATTCGGGGAGGAAGCAAGGGGGAAGCAAGGGAGGCGAGAGTATAAGAGAGGACGAGTGGGTGAAAGAGAAAAGGAGATGATCAAAGAGGAAGTGAAAGACTGAAAACCGAGTCAAAACATCCTCTTTTGGTCCTCTTGATGCGTGCACGCCGTCTACCGCACTGACTGTAGACCTAACCTCAGCACCAAGTGTCATTGACACACACATCCACGTCTGGACTTTGCATGAAGTGACTGAGTGCCAGGCAACATGTACACCTACTGAACAACTAGGTCAATATAATATATATTCCAATGGAAATTATATTAGATATCAATGACAATGAAAACTAAACAAATAAGTTTGCCTTCGTGGCTTTAAGCCAGATTGACCTGAAGTCTTATGAAAAAGATGATGGTTTGGGATACAATGAAAAGATTTCTTTAAGAAAGGGCTTTCTGTCAGAAAGGCTTACTTATCCCATGATCTGTTTTATGCGTGTTAGTGGAGTCAACTTAACGTAAACTTTACTGCACATAACCAGTTACAATTATTTACAATATTTAAGAGTAATGATGTGTTGTTTTTATCTTTTATGGCCAAAAGCAAAAAAGAAAGAAGTTGCAGCTTGTTCTGTAAGTGCCTGTGTTAAATGGTCATATAATAACGTATCATATCGATCGCAGGCCCCTAAATTGAATCAAATTAAAATCATATTGTTGTAGTCTTTGTGATATTATCAAATATGGTATTGTTGATCATAAAATTACTAGTGATTTATACTCTTCTTGATTAGTCGGCTTGTCAATTAAGTGTAGCTACCGTTCCTTGCTGGCTCCAGAAAGACTGGTTAGATAAACTTATTTTTAAAATTAACAAGTTTGTTTTCAATAAATGTCATTTGTAAACTTTTATTTAGTGAGTCGTCATGTATTGCGTGATAATGTACAATGATCATAATGCACATTGCAAAACACCACAAATTACAACTGCATTTACAATACGATTTGGTCAATGACAAATGTGATTTTTAAATGGCTCTTACAACATACACGTTTTTCAGACTGTGCTTAATTTGAAGTTTTCTAAGTTTTTTCTTAATTTTAGACTAGTCGACTGGTCCAAGTTTAAACTTTCGTTTAAATGTAAGTGGAAATTAGACATTAGGGACATCCTTACTCCTCAATTTATAGGCGTATCAGCCTCCTTAGTACAGCTTTCAAATTGTGTTCAAATACACTTAACAAAAGGTTCACAGCATGTAGAACTAACTGCTATCAATCATATTCATTCAATTATATCAGACCTAGAACTGACAAAGGCAAATCAACTTTTGCTTTGATTTAATTTGTGAGGTAGAGGTCTAAAATTTAGGTTTTCTGTAAAATCCCACAACTATATAAAGCTGACTGATGCAAGTTTCTGCAGCTACTACTGAAAACCTTAATAATAAAAGGAACTTTATGAGAGAGTAGCCTACTTTCGTTTGAAGGAGGTCTATCTTAACATTTTCAACAGTGACTTTTCAACCATTTAGTCGTATTTTGCGACCATGTAGCTACCAGTGTGACTTGCAAAGATTACTGAGATATAAACTGGAGAGCTGTTGTTTATTCCCCGCTCATAGTGAATACATCCTCATGTTTAACGTCGCCGCGGTCTAACTTTCAGCCTCCACAGCAAAAACATCAACTCAAAGCACAAGTAATTCTGCTTTTATTTATTTCTATACAACAATACCTTACTGTTACATAAGAGTCTAGTATTTTAGTAGTCTGCAGCAGTTCAACGACATTTCAAAATATCAAGATATATATATTGTGTATCACGTTATAGCCTAAAAAATACTGCATGATTATTTGCAAGCCACATCACCCAGATCCTAATTACACTGACAATAAATTAACTGTTCATCCAACTTATCAAATATGAAGACTTGCTGCTTTTCTTTGTCATAAGTGACAGTAAATTAAACATTTTGGGGGGTTTGAACTGTTTGGCTTCTGGGGAAAAAGTGATGTGCCTGATTTTTCACTATTTTTGGCATTTTACAGACTAAATAATTAACTGAGAAAATGATCATCAGATTATTCAATGATGAAAATAATAATTAGACGCAGCCCCACAAACTATGGCCTCACAATTAACTACTGAATTTAATTAACACCTCAAAAAGTGAACACTGCGGAGCTTCACTAAATTAGAGCACCGTTAGGTGTTTTATGTGTTTTGCCATCATACTAACCGCTCCTGCTGGCACTGCACTCATCCCTGTTTTCGTATAAATAAATATATTTTTTCAAAGATGTAGAAAAGTGTCTCAAGTGACAGCTTTGCAGCAGACAAAAGGCTGTGAACACACAAACACCCACACATTAAGAACACTCTGCACACATGCTGACACAAAGAAAACAGCGGCACGTGCACAGACAGGCAGAGAGACACTACCAGCTACAAAGACAGGAAGTCAGAGCCTTTTTTTTTTTGGACGATTCAGTCTACACTTGACCTCAGATAAACCTCGGTTCATTCAGCGAGCTAATTGTCTACCAGTCTGCTTGCACACAACATACACAGAGACCTCAAGATGAACCGCATATTGGTGCCACTTCCTGTACCAGCACTGTTATAGCCTAGACTTTAGCTCCCTGGACAGATGCCTTCAAAGACATCGTCTGGTTGCTCAAAGCGCCTGAACGCAGCCTTGTCAAGATCACAGAGGCTTGATCCAAAATAGATTCACTAGAGGAGCTGCAAATTGATATAATGCGACTAATAATAGCATGCAGCTCTTAGGGTTATTTTGGTTTTCACTGAGGAAAAAATATCCATAACACTTGCTCTCTTTTACTCACACATGAAAGCTCATTCTCACACACACAAACACACACACACACACTGCAAGGAACTATATTTTTCCAAACACTGGCTGGCTGTTGTGACTCCAGAAAACCAATGAAAGTTCTTCCTGCCAAATATGATTATGAAAGTAGAAAAGGGCCTTTAAACAATGGCTGTCAGAGGAGACAAACAAAATTCTAGCACCATTCGGCTGTGAGTGACAGTTTCCCCACCTGACATAAAAACACACTTGTATTTACTCACCCTTGGTTGTCGTAGTGACTCCATCAGATTTGGTGAAGTCTATACTGGCGTAGGCTCCGTTCTCCGGCAGAGGCACCGTCCCCGCCGCCGCCGCCACCGAGCTCCCGTTGCTGCTACCGGCTCCCGATGTCATGGCTCCCGTGTTACTCCCGTCCTCCCTCAGCTCCAAGGCAATGTAGTTCAGGCCGTTCTGGTAGCCCACAGACATGTTCCTGCACATTCTGCCGGCTCCAGCCCCCGAGGAGGAGGATGCTGAGGTCCCGGAGGCTGTGCCCATTTCCATGGCTCTTACTGGAGCATGGTGAGCCGGCGAGTCCCCTAGACCCTCCATGGACACCCACATACTGTCAAAAGATGCGGAGCTGGCCCATCTGGAAGCCTGACCCTCCGTTAGGTAAGATCCGTTGGGGGCTGTGGAGCTGGCCAGTGTCGGGTGGGTGGCTGAGGATGATGGGGCAAGTCCTCCTCCAGAGGGAGTTGAATTAGAGGAGGATGTGGACGAGAACGTCTCTGAGCTGTGTCTTCTTCTGCCTTGGGGGTCGGCGCGAACCACCTTGGGTTCCACCTGTTGCGACGGCGCCCTTCCTGGGCTCGACGGGGGGAGAGGGGGAGAAATGGATGAGGAGGAGGTGGAGGGAGCATGGCCGTAACGTCCCTCTATCACACAGAGATGCTGCAGCATGGCTGTGGGGCTCGTTTGCGTCCTCTCACCTCTGCTGAGGTTAAATGTCATGTCTGTGTAGTCGTCCCCCATTGACCTCCAGTGACCGCCAGCAGGGACTCCAGGGGAGGCCAGCGCCCCAGGATTGCTAGCCAGGGGTCGGATATAGCTGGGTGGGTTCCAGGGGGCGACAAGGCTGGGTCTGGGTGACTGGTTTTTACCCAAACATTCAGCGCTGTCCTGCTGATCAGCTGCTACCTCCACACTCATGTAGTCCTGGTGAGGGGAGTGACGGTGGTCACTGGATCCCAGGGAAGGCGCTTCGTCTTGGGCAGAGAGAGGATAAGCAGGGGGCTGTTGTTGGTGGGGGTAGTGATCCCCAAACTCAATGTTAATATACTCCCCGGGACTGGAAGGCCTTTCAGATGAGCTGACAGTGGCGGGGACTGAGGTGGAGGTGCCTGCAGACGCTGTGGAGGGCTCACTAACCCGCAGTGGACCATGGAAACTTCTCCTGCCTAAAGGGAGGCGGTTTGGCCTCACGACGCGTCGGTCGGCCATTACTGCAGTCGTATGGTGAGCTCCATAAGGCGGGGGTGGGTGAGAGGGGGTGGAGGTGCTACTACCTCCTCCACCCCTCTTCTCTGGTGTTGACATGGAAGCTGTGGCAACTGATGAATATACTGGCTTGGCAGGAGAACTCATAGGAACATACTCCCCATACTCCTTCTCATCCCTCTCTCTGGTGGGGGCCTTGTAGGAGCGAGGGAGGGAGAAATAAGGGCTATAAGACTTTGGGGTGCCCTCAGGTGTGCCAGGTGCATAATAAGCACCGCTCCCTTCATTTGAGAGCTTGCGCCCCCCACTGCTGCAGTATGACATGTCCATATATTCCCCATTTTCAGGTCTTTCTGCTATGCTGTCACTTCCACTGGCACCTGTTATGCTGGAGCTACTGTGAGGGCTGGGGGAGGCCTGACCTGGAGAAGGGGAGCTGCCACTGCCCCCTGGGAGCATCATCATGTAGCCGTGGGAGTCTGTGGAGGACTGGGGCTGGAGCTGGGGAGGGTGGTGGGCTGAACGGGGACCTAAAGCTGGACTGTGAAACTGGGGAGAATGGGAGACGGGATGGGAGTAAGAGCTGGGTTGCATAGGCATGTAGTCGGGAGGAGTGTCCCGCGGCGATGCAGCCACGCCACACATCATAGGCATGTAGCCGCTGTCTTCCTTGGCAGAGGAGGAGGAGGATAGGGGCGGGCGCTCACCGCTGGCCTCCGTCCGGGAAAGCGTGGAGGGACGGCTCTGCTGGCTGTGCTCGGAGCAGGAGCTGTAGTCAGAACGCAGCGAGGAAGAGGAGGAGGACGGCCCGCCACGGAGCAGTCCACTGCCGAATGGCAACACAACATCTGACCCCTCGTCCAATGAGAAGTTGGTCTGGGTCATTTTCTGGTAAACTGCCACTCCAGATCCACCGGTTGCACCACCTGTTGGCCTGGAGAAAGAGTGCGTCCTCCTCCTCAGTGATGATGATGAAGAAAAGCGTTCATCCTCTGTCGACGTACTCTCGTCTCGTGGCGTGTCACCTCCGCTGTTGTTTCCAGAGCCTCCACTGGTGCCGAAGACCTCCCGGTTCCAACCCATGGCCATGTAATCATTTAGACAGTTCTCTTCTCTGATTGGTGGGGTGTTGCCCAGGGAGTCTGGCGTGTTACTCCGCACCCGGAAGTACCGGAAGTCACCAGGACTGGAGCCATACTCATCTGAAGAGTTGAAGCCGCCGTCAGATGGGGAGCCACATATCGAGGCGCTCGACGGGCGGGTGAGTGTGTCAGAGACGGAGCCGTGGCCGCTGCTTGAGGAGACGCTCACTGGACTGGTGGTGGAGGGGAAGTGGGAGACTGGCAGCGAGGCAGAGCGGGCGTGGTAGGTGGACGACGACCCCGGGATGGCTCTGACGTAGCGTCCGCTGCCTGTGCTCGTGCCAGCATTTCCTGTGGCGACACCACTCCCGCTGCTGCTGCCACCCCCTTCCTGACGACCATGATGGGCGCGTGCTGAGTTAAGGTGAACCAGACTTCCTGTGGCTGAGCGGAACGGCCGGTTCATTGTCCCCTCACCTTCACTGGATGTTCGGAAGCGATAACCACTAGCCCCAGAGCTCTTACTTGACGGTGGCGTGCCAACCACTGACTCTGTCCTCGACCGCCGCTGCAGCCCAGTCTGGCTCGGTGGCAGGTTGCCCAGGTGGCGCCGTGTTGTGATAAACGGCATAGGGTTGGAGCCCGATGACTGGCTCTTACTCCTGGGCCGAAACTCTGCAAAAGCCTTCAGGGCTTTCATTGTCTCCAAGATGGTCTCATGCATGTTTTGGGCCACAACCGAGTCATCCACCTGCATCCATATCTCCCCGGGCCCGATGGAGGAGGAGCGGCCCACCTCAATGAAAAAGAAGCTTTCTGAATGTCCACAACGTCTGATATTCATCAACTGAAGATTAACACAGGGGGTTTCAGAGTTCAACTTTACGAGGTGAATGGTTTTAGTTGAGAGGCATAGCCGGTAAACACCTGTGAGGTTTTTAGTTTGACCCAGTCCTTTAGGTTTCACATTCACCTGCCACACCTCCTTAAACACAGTACCAGGGGTGACTGTACCATATCCATCATCCAAGTCATCTGAATCCACGTGCCCTTTTTTGCCCTCACTCATCAGCTCACTGACAGCCACGTACCAGTCCTCTTGCTCCTGCTCGTTCTCGGCCACAATGGCAAAGTACTCGTCCTTAGTGTAAAGGGCGATGAGGTGCTTGTTTTTGGAATCCGCCCTTTTGTTTACCGTGAAGCACTGGTAGAGGTAAATAACCCTTTTCGGGGGAGAAGGGGCGACCGCTCCACCGCTGGCGGCGGCCGCGGCAGCAGAGCGCAGGCTGTTCCTGAATTTCTTCTCGCTGTCGTAGTACTCCAGGCGGCTCGGCCCGAGGTGGCTGGCAGCCCGAAGCACAAAAAACCTCTTGTGTCCGTGTTTTTGCTTTCTTAAATAGCCACATTTTCGGATATCATCCACAGCGTCCGAGGTATTAGCGACGTTCACAGCAGGCGTATACATGGCCGCTGCTGCTGCTGCTGCTAGCGGCGGAGGAAGCGGCGGGGTCCTCGGCGGTGTGTACCTGGCTGAGAGACGAGGAGGAGGCTTTCCTGCCCGGGGACTCTGCGATGTTTTCCCCGGAAAGATGCTGCTGCTGCGGGGCCAGCTGGTAGTGATGGTGCTGCTGCTGTTGTTGTTCCTTTGGCGGGTTATGGTGGCTGAGGTGGTGATGGTTGGAGGGCGGTAAATGTTGATGGAAGCGAGAGCCGCCTCCTCCTCCGCCGCCGCCGCCGCCGCCGATATTAATTAACGGGGAAGGGGGTTCCCCGACCGAGCCGTCTCCGTTCGCGGTGGCGGCCGCGGATTTCGTCCCCACGTCCCTCTGCTGCGTCTCCACCATCAACATCGCTGCCTTGCCTTCCTGGTAATTCGTGAAATTTGCCATCAGTGAATACAATCAAAGGTCACTTTACTAGCAAGCTAATCCGAGTGGACCTAGACCCCATTCTTGTTTTGGGAGACGAGCTCCCGAGTCCGGCTAGGCCAGCTAACGTTGACTCACTGCTCAGATTTGCAATCCTCACGCACCGGCTTTGTTATTCCGACAAAAAACAAGTCCCTTCGCCTCTTTTCACGCAGCGAGGCGAGTATTCCAAAGCGAGCTATTTTTCACGAAATGAATCCTACCGTGTGCAACATGACCACGCTCAGCCGTGTTTCTATAATCGGGAGGATCCGGCTAGCTCGGTTAGCAATCCGTTCCCTTCTCCTCCTGTACACATCTCTACGGGCCAGAGCACAAACAACACATGACCCTCTGCGTCACACACCGAACGGGAGGAACAAAGACTCAGACACGGGCTCTGATTGGCCCATCATTTTGACTGACAAGCTTTGACAGGCGTTTGAGCCAATCGCTGCAGGATATTAGTGCTTTGCGTCAATAGCTGCGACCAATCGCGTCGCGTCGAGTTTTACTGAAGTTAAAAATAAGGCGGTGACTTTGTGTAGCTGATCTGGAGCCTGCTGAGAGGCTCTCCAGCGACTGTTTAGACGCAGAAAACTGATCCCAGAGCTGCAGACAAGCCAAAGAGCCACCTAGAGTCTTCCCTCTGTCGCTGAGAGCAAACACAGGTCCTGGGTCAAGTTAAGAATATTTTTTAAAACGTTTTTATCAGCGGTGGAGGACAGTATTTAGTTTCTTTACGCAAGTAAAAATAATAACATGAAACTGTAAAAATACACTGTTACAAGTAAAGGTCCTGCATTGAAAATGCTACGTAAGTAAGTGTGTATCAAACAATGTAGTTTAAGTACTGATATAAAGAGTACTCGAAGCAAATAAATAAAATAAAATAAAATAAAATAAAATAAAATAAAATAAATAATACTTTTACTACTACTTATGATAATAATAATAATAAATAAAATAAAAGATAAAAAAAGTCTCGTATGATTGTTATACTGTTACATATTATAGATTAAATTATTACTCATACAGTAATATAAAAGCGGGATTTATTTTGTTGAAGTTGGTTGAGGAGGAGTTCATTTTAAAGTATTTTGAGTGCAACAGATTATTATTTTAATCGTAGATTAATAAAATTATTGTTTTCTCCATTAATCAATTGTTTATTTGGTTTCTAAAAATTCAGAAAATGTGTCATAATTACCAAGAGCCCAAAGTGACACAATGTTTGTTTTGTCCAATGGACAGTCCAAACCTCAACATTATTAAATACTAATTAAAATAATTTAAAAAAAGAAAAGGAAAATCTAATAAAACTAAAGTACTTAACATAAATGCAATTTTGAGGTACTTCTACTTAACATGAATGAACACAACTGTAGATGCGAACTCTCTTGCTGATTAATATTTTCCACAGGAAACATAGTATGAGCTGCTGATAAGTTATGATGATTGCTATGTATTAGACACCTGTATATAAAATAGTTCAAATTAGCTTGAGATGCTGCAACACATACATTTTGCTCACACATGAATGCATCAGTAACAAACTATATTTTTAAGAGCAATATTAAGCACAATTGAATTGTTATCAACACAGCACATTTAACACAAAAATACAACCTGAGTCAGAATAAATAAGAAAAATACACACATAAAGGCAGATGCTAAAAATGAAAGAAAACAAAAACAAGAGAGTGACAGACAACAAATAAAACAGATATTTAAAAATTAATGGGACCAACAGTAAATAAACAAAACTAATGGTGAAGTGGGATAAAGTAAGTCATGAGATCAGTGTACTTTAATTAGTGTCATTTTAAATGTCAGAGTTTTGTAGTTGAGGGTTTCTGCACTGCTTGTACATAAGAGAAACAGTCTGAAATAGTGCAGAATAATTAGTAGTATAATGCATGTTAATCTGCAGGAGATGTTGCAAAGTAATGCACTCCACATAGGCCACATCAAGCCACTTGTGGCTAGATTTATCTCCAAGGATGCATCCGTTTCTGTGATCATATCAATGTTGTGCATGCAAAACCTTGTTTTGCAAAATTATAAGATGCTTCATTAAATGTAGAGTATAAGATAAAATGACAAAAACTACTTAAAAATTGTAAGGGGGTCAGTATGTGTTATTCCTATTTAACATGCTTATCGCCCCCTTTTCTCTCTTTTCCCACTGTAAATAAAAGCTTATTTAGCTTCTTTAGAGATCCTTTACCCATACACTGAGGATACTGACAGCTCCCCAAACGTTGGACCTCTTGCCTGCAGCGCCTGAGGTTTACTAAAACACATTGCTGCTCCAGTCATATGAGAATCCACTGGTGAGTTTGGGTACTGGCCAGCCACAGTGTCAGCGAGGGTCAAGCCGGCCAGGGTGACCTCACACGGCCTGCATCCTCTACGCCTAAAGCTAAAACCAAACCCCGCTTTGGCACAAGCGATGAATTCAGATCAAATCCAGGTTTGTTTACACCGTGCCATCTGCGGCATCCGCCTTCCACCACACTTGGAAAGACGTTTTTTTGACCGCAGGATGCTTATTAAGAGAGCATGCATGTGCGACAGCCGAGCCTCGGGGCCCAGCTGTGTTTTCCATGGGAACCTAGATAGAGCGGTCGAGGAGGTCTCCCTCCTCTGCCCAGGGGAGGTATCTGTGTTCTTCCACGCCTCGGAGAATGCCACGCTCGGCTTTCCCAGCCTCTACTACACTTTGCATGCGACAATCTGCTGGACGCTTTTATCCCAAACACCTTTTGGTATCATGAGTAGGATCATGTGTAGTGCAGCTGGCCCCAGTGGGAATCATACCATTCACTCGCCCAGAGCTGGTGCCATGTTTTACCAATGGAGGCATGCAGCACCACCTGTTTGTGTCCGACTCTGAATCTCCCACAAAAGGGAAATTATTGCAGATTTATCCAGAGATTTTTTTACTCTAATACAAAGTTAAAGGAACAGTAGTTACATAAGAAACCACATTTTAGCATCACTGACAAAACAATGTCCCCCACAAAGTCCATTTAGCAGCTGTTTTGGGGCTTTCAATCGTATCACACAATATTTCTCTGCAACTTCTCTGGACTTTGTGAGGCTGTTTACTGTTTCCAAGATCAATTTCAACCTCAATGTCAATTTAATATTCAGGCTTTCACTACAGAGACTGCACAAGACATGTTAGCCTAGCTTAGCTTAGCAGTTAGCCAATCTGCCACAACTCAAAACAAGCTTAGCTTTAGCCTAACTCCAGACCTCTTGCGTGCACTTCTCCAGATTAGTTGAGATAAGTGATTGACGTTGATCTTTGAATGTAATGCACAGTTTCGCAAAATGCTTGAAACAACTACTGAGCACAGTTAGCATTTTAGCAATTGCGGTGTCCTCATCTTCAAGTCAATGGGTTTTCAGTTTCATGTGTTAAAGTCTGTTATTAACACAAGCTTGAGAGACTTTCACATTTTGTTCTACGACATAAAATACGTCAGTAAATATCCCACTTTATTCTGTAGTTTTTACGCATCTTAAAAAGGCGGTTGCTAACAAGTGGCTAAATTAAACTACAGAACGTCATCATGCTGAACACAGCTTTTCACCCTCACTGTGATGGTGAAGATTATCTCCTTGAACCAAACAAAAGAGTCAAATTTGTGTTTGCCACAGAGCTTATTTTCTGCAATAATCCAAAATGCAATGGAAAAATCCCATTGGCTTTTTGTCAAGGGAACCAGAGTGACCCTAACTTCTAGGTCGGCCCACAAAAAAACATCCTTGCCGCACTGTATTTGAGGGGCAGCTTAGGTGAAGAATCATATAATTTACCCTCTTGTATAAGCCTGTTTTCCTCTCTCACTCTTTCACCTCTTTAACCTCTTGTTACGGAAAAACTGGACCGCATTGTGACAGCCGGAATACCAGCCCTCCAATCTCTCCCATAATGACGGCTAGCTACCAGTCGAGCCGACGGGCAACCCAACTCTTCCCAGGGGAAACGTCAGCTGCTTTTCAAAGGAAGCCTGCTTCTGCTAACCTCCGTCTGGCGTGAGACCAGTCAAACCACACACGGAAGCCCCTTTCGTCCTTTCATCTGCTAACTCTGCTGCTGTGAGAACAGCTGAACTTATGTAGCCTCCAACCTTTCACCCTGTTTCTGTCTCGCTTTTAATATTAACAGAGGAACATTTCAAATTCTGCAAGTACCTCTGAAATTCTCAAAAATCCCAAATATTGTTTTTCAACCGCCAGAGAAACACACCCTTGTTAAAGGTTAAAATATGATGTTTTTTTTTATTGGTGCAGTGACAGCATCATGCAGAGCTGCCGAGTAATCTTCCAAATAATAGGTGTGGTGAAGTCAAGCACCAGACTTCTGAGTAAAACAAAGTGGATTTTAATATCTTCATGAGAATTAAGACACTGATTGCAGCTGTAGCTACAAAGGAGTGTTGTTTGACTGTGAGCAGTGGTGGAAGAAAGTAAAAGCAGCACTCTGTTACAAGTAAAAGTCCTGCAGTAAAAGTACAAAAAATATAAGAAAAAACATGAAAATACACTTAAGTACCAAAATAAAAGCACTGATTATGCACAATGGTTCATTTCAGAATCATATATGTCATATTATTGGATTATAATTATTGATACAGTCTTGTGTTCATCACTGTAATGTCGCAGCATTACAGATAAAGCTTATTTGAATAACTTTAGAAACTGCTCGGTAGTTTAACCTTTAATAAAATATCATATTTAGTTGATTTATGTGTTGTGTTAATGATCTAAATCTGCAAAGTACAAAGTAGCATGAAATGGAAATGCTCAAGTAAAGCACTGTAGTTTCTTCTGCTGGCTCTGAGGAGGAACAAAGAGATTGCGCATGTGTATGTGGGTGTGTATGTGCGTGTGTGTGTCAGTCTCAGTGTCACGCAAAGTGGCAACCAGCTTGAGGGCTTAATGATGCAAATTTTGCCTGTTGCGTCAGGTCATTTATTTAGTTGTTTTGGACAACGATTGACGTCAGTGGTCTGGGTCTGTAGACACACAGGACAGGGTAATATAGATCCATTCATTCATGGACAAATAGGCCTGTGTGTGCACTTCAAATTAATTGTAGTTTAGTGTAATAAGACGCGAGGAAGGATGTTTTTCTTTATAGAAAAAGAGATGATAATGTGAGTTGCTTTCTCTGGTGTAGTTAAGCTTACAGTTGCAGGTAGTTTATTTGTTTCTTACTTCACAATGAGTGATGTAATCCAAATATTAGCAATATTGGGCAAACTTCCTGCCTCTGTCTGCACCCTTCTGTGTGTCAGTTACCAGCTACACTCCTCCAGGTGGTTGCTTATCAATGTATCCTGGGTTTTAACACATCTAACACAACTTATATCCATCGATATATTGAATGTGGTGACAGAGACATGTGCTTGTTCTTCTTGAGAGGCCACTATGTTTGATTAGTTGTTGTTTTATTGTTGATTTTTGTATTATATGTTGTATTTGTTGCATTTTAAATGTGTTTTAAGTGGCTGCCACTTCAGCCTGGTCTCTATTGTAAAAGTCCAATCTCAGTGCGACTTCCTGTTTAAATAAAGGTTAAATAAAATAAATAAAAACACTACTTACTTTTCTAGCAATTAAATATTTCAGTCTTAAACAAGACAAACCAACATGTAAAAGCCCCAATCTTCTATTTTGATTATGTCGTTTCTCTCACCTGGAAGTTGGTGACATCATTTCTTAGTGTTTCGTGGCTTTAAATCTCTCGGCCTAATGTGTGTCAACTAAAGCACAAAATCCACTGACATGAAATGATGGTTGGCCACCCTCGAAGTCCTGTCTTGAAGAGGGTGCTTGTTTAAAAGTATCAAGTTTTCAAGACCTGTTTTTGTGTTGAAATGATGCAAAACACAATAAATCTGAAGCCACAAAATATCCCAGCGTAGAGAAATATGCACAGAGGATGAGGAGCGGGATGTGAAGCCATTGCTTACAGATAAATGATTGTTTTTTGTTATTAGTGACTGATATTACACAGAGATTCAACAGGGTTGAGCTTAACAATGATCATGTCATATCCTTTGTGATATTACAAAAAAAAAAGAGATACACTCACTATAAGTGGAGTTTATACGGCACATTTTGCCATTTTAAGAATAAATATCTTAAATTTTTTAGGCGGCTAATAATGACCCAGGTGCTATTTTTTGCAGGCATGTTCATATGACTGTGTTTGCTCCTCTTAAAAATGATAACAAAGGCTAAAGTTTGCAGGATAAAAAAGTTTTGAAACTGACAGTTTACATAATGCCCCTCTCCTGTCTTCCCATTTCTTGTCCTGACCTGCAGTTACCGTGCCACAGCTCCCTCTGCTGGCCGGCGTTGCGCACTACAGCCAATCCTCTGCTCCTATTGTACTTGCAACAAAGGAGCAGAGCCAACAAAGCTGAAACACACACACAGGAAACACAAAGGAAAGCATGCTTCCCTTTGTTACAGACTCAGTCTGTTATTTCAGAACAAGCACAGTTGCGACACTGCTGCTGCTGCCTGCTGTTGACAATGCAATTTAAACAGACACAGTTTATTTATTCAACTGAGAACAAACTGTTCAAATCTGCATGTTAAAAACATCCAATCCTGCATGGTTTTGGGATCAGCAGCATTCACACAAGTACACTGACCTCTACACTGTGCATCATACAGAGAGGACAACAAATACACATTTAAGCGGAACTACTTAAGTTGTAAAGACTGCAGGTGTTTTTAGAGTAAATATAATGACACTGGAATATTTTAGTGTTCATTAAGCTTTCTCTTTAAGCAACACACAAACACAGTAGACATGTTTCTGGTTTTGTACCAGCACTTTAACATGTTTTACTATTGTGAAAAAAGACATGGCTCTACATATATAAACACACACAAATATATATTTTAGCGTACATGTGTGTCTATACAGAGTCTCCAGGTTGGAAAAAAATACTGTTTTTAGTCCTGGGCATCTTTATTACTGCGTATTTTGGGGCTTTCCAGCTTCCTGTTCTTGTTCTCTTGGGTTGTTTAAAAAATGCATTGTGATCTTTTTGCTTTGGTTTCAGCCTCAGAGTTTTGCTGTCTTTTATTACCCATGATATTTGTCCTGACCAGTTGCTGTCTCCATGAAACCACACTGTGGTCTAATTTTGCTACTTTAGGGTATTTCTGTTTGACTCACTTTGTCCCACATTCCCATGTTTGTGTTTCTGCAGGGTTATCAGATAGGAAGCCTGCAGTTTCTTGAAGCAGTAGGATAAACGTGGGTAGGATAAGTGATTTCCAGGTGTGTATATAGAATAGAATAGAATAGAATAGAATAGAATAGAATAGAATAGAATAGAATAGAATCTTTATTGTCATTGTACAAGTACAACGAAATTGAATGCAATCCTTTGGTGCATAAGTAAAAGAGATGAAAAGATAAAAACACATTGTAAATAATAATAAATTAATAATAAGTAATAAATAACTGGGAGAGACACATTTCTACTCATGTTTCAGGTCTGACAAACATTCACGCCAACAAAATGACAGTTTGAAAATGGCAGACTTAAGTCATGTGATAGTGTTTAGATGAATCAATGTTGATTTTGCGGTGTTGTTGCATAAACTTTAAATGTAGCTTCAGAGTTGTTTGAACATTGAAACAGAGCTTTCTGAAATTTCAGTGTTGATTTAGGAGAATTTTATTATTATTATTTTTGTTTTACGACCATCAGAGTTAAATGTTGTTTCAATGCTATTTCAATGTTGAAACAACAACTAACATAATTTCAACTACATTTCAACATTGAAGGTCGGTGGAGTGCCAGCTGGGCTGTCTTTGTGCTAAGCTAATCGCAATTAGATGCACAAAATGTTGAACTTTAACTTTTAAATATGGCAATTTTCTTAATAACCAATGATAAAATATATAATATAAGGTATCCAATAAACTCTTTCCCTCACATTTGGAGGTCCTGTAGAGGAAAAACTGGTATTTAAATTCAATGTGTCATTATGTTTCTGTTCTAACATGAGCTCTTGAACAGGGGTTTGACTTTTAGTGTATTTATGTGAAAAATGCTGCTGACTCTGATGGGACGGCATCAGATCACATCTACATGAATACCCCAGATCTAATCTCCCATTCCTCAATATTCCGTAATCTTTCCAATCCACATTCCTCCTTATTCTATATATCACTATATCATAATCTATACTAATCTCTCTGTGCCCCCAAACAAACTGCCATTAACGCCTGGATAACAGCGTAAATCCTCTGATAATCTCAGCTCTATAGCTTTGACTCACGACAGCTTGATGGGAGCTCGTCGCTGTCTGTGTAACAGGCATATAAACATGTAAAAATACACATGTAACAGTACACATCTATGTGAAGTTAGGAAAGAAATGTGCGAACGTACTTACACATGCAGTCAGAGTGGGAAGCTTTCCAACACAACCAGGAGTTTGCAGGTTTGATTCTGCTTATATTCAAACACAGTGGCTAAAGCAGGACATTAAGCAGGTCATGACCTCAGCAATAAAACTGGAAATGTGGTGTGTTTAATGACATAAAAAGGAATTTGCCTTTTGCTGTTACACTCACTACAAATGTGTGTTTCTAAGGCTCATTTTACCATATTTTTTAGACTAAATGTCTTTAAAATTTTACTATTTTTAGGCCCAGGAGGTAATTTTTGAGCCCCTTGGCAGGTTCATGGTGCCATGTTTGCACCTCTGTAAAATACTAAGGCTCATTCTTCTATTTAATAGACTAAATATATTTTAAAGATTAGTTTTTATGCAACAAACCAAATAAAAAGTAAACTGTCTACCAGAATAATCAGCCTGGCTGAGTGAAGAAAGCTTTTAAAACATTTTTTTTACCCTGATGTAACAGGAAAAGCGTACTTACAGAAAACACAATAACATGGTTAAACAATAAATGGAATAAACAAATATACACTAGATATACACACATTATTTTTTGCTTTCTTGTGACTTGTCAAGCATCTCCTTCCTGCAGAAAAACTTTAAATTGACTATTTTAAACACTTCATGTCTGGTTATCCTCCTCGGGAAGAAACACATGAAATATTTTGCATTTTTCTTGGAATAAACAGAAAAAGAAAAAGTGTTATCATGAGCAGGAAAAGTAATCCACGCAGAAATACACAGTAAAACAGCACCACCTGCAGACACTCAACTACATCAAGAGAAACCCCCTCACAGCCCCACCTCCATAGTTTGACTGACAGGTGATTTTCTGGGACGTGCAGTGCAGAAAACATCACTACACATTTTTTTATTTAAAACATTTATTAACAGGCTTTAAAAACCATCAATAGGCTTATGGCCAGGGTTGTAGCATTCTGCTGTGTGTATGTGTGTGTATTGCCTGTAATGCATCCAGGGGGGTCGGCGTTCCTAAAAGGGATCTCAACATAAATCTGAGGGGTCATGAGAAGGTGAATGGGACAAATCAAACAAAAATATGTTCTTTTTTTTTCTGACTTTTCACTTAATTCCCATTTTCAAATTATTAAATCAAGTGTGTGTCTCTTTGTGTTTTAAAGCCAGTTTGAACATACATGTATATTGTCTTTATTATGTGACAAACTGAACGAATTACAGTAAAATAAAAAGGATTAAAGCTTTTAAATCGATTTTTATACTGTAACTGAGGGGGACACAAGAAAATATACTGAAACAGTTAAATATATGGAGTAAATGAAACAGTGAGTGTGGTTCACTGCCTGTCAGTGTATGGATTTTAAACACACACACACACACACACACACACACACACACACACACACACACACACACACACACACACTGAGGATCAGCAGAGATAATCCTGCAGAGCCTCCAGGATGCCATCTGTAGTTTAAACAAAGTTTATTTTGTGCTGCATCACCAGAGGGCGCTGTGGGTTTGTTTAAAAAAATCAATGTCACTGATTGATGGGTCAATTTTAATGTCAAGCACACACACACACACACACACACACACACACACACACACACACACACACACACACACACACACACACACACACACACGATTCGAGCACCAAAGATTTATTATTCATTCGTCAGGCAGGTTTGGTTACAAAAACAAAATGAACTCAACACTGCTATCAAAGCTAAATCCTCAAATACAGTCTGATTATTTTGTGTCTATTCAGGATAATTTACGACTACAAGACAAAAATCTAACTGTAATGTCTGTGAAACTGAAATAACTGCCCGATATTAAGTCATATTTACACTGACACAGGTGTTGGAAACAAAATAAAACATTTAAACAGCTGCAAGATGGAAATATGTGGAGAAAAAAAATCACATTGCACACAAAGATGACGAGCCGTCCTGCTCAAATTCAAATTCATACACTGTTTAAAGTCCTCCATTAAAATTCTGGTGTCAGGTCTGATTAACTGGAATTAAAAGTTGGCGGTCAATAAGTACAAAACTGGACTCAAACTTAAAGACAACAGATCTCTGCACTCTCTCCTCCCTTTAACATACATACAGTTATTCAATGAGTTACTGAAGGAGTGTGTATGAACAGAAAAACCCCGGAGTGTAAAGTTTTAAATAGTTCCAGCCTTGATATGAACCGCAGCTGGTGGTGTCAACATGAAGTCAGTAAATTAGATTTAACCAATAAAACATCAGTGTACGTAAGAGAGAGAGAGACCTAATCTAACCTGGATCCTTTTCCCCTTTCCCTTGTTTCCTCTCCTCTCTTTTACTGTCCTCTTCTCCTCTCTCTTTTCCTTACCTCCCGTTGTTTCCTTTACTCTTCCCTCTCATTTTCACTCCTCTCCTCCCACTCTGTTTTCTCTCCTCTCCTGTTTGCTTTTATCCTCCTCTCCTCTCCTCTCCTCTCCTCTCCTCTCCTCTCCTCTCCTCTCCTCTCCTCTCATTTACCCTCCTCACTCTTGTTTCTTCTCCTCCCCATCATTTCCTCTCGTCTTATTTCCTCTCCTGTCCTCCCTCGTCTCCTCTCCTCTCCCTTCATGTTTTCCTTACCTCCCCTTGTTTCCTAAACTCTCCCCTCATTTTCACTCCTTTCCCCTCTCTTTGTTTCCTCTCCTGTCCTCTTTTTTCCCCCCTAAACTCTCCTCTCATTTCCTCCTCTCCCCCTTTGTTTTCTTTCCTCTCTAGTTTTCTTTCCCTATTGCCTGGTATCTTCCTCTCCTCCTCTCTTGTGTCCTCGTCTCCCTGGTGGTCAAATTTGCACTAATGGCGCACATTTAAAATTCACTTCACTTTCAACACATCTTCAGTCTTCTATTAAAGTAAAACCAAATTTATTTTGGCTTTAGACTGTTGGTCAGACAAAACTAGCAGTGTGAAGGTGTCATGTTGGACTCTGGGAAGTTGTTTTGGGCCTTTTTCCACAGTTTTCTGACATTTTATAGACAAACAATTAAGAAAATAAAGGGCAGAGAATTACAGTAATCATTACCCGCAGCTCTATAATGATCTGAATGTCATTTACTGTCACCTCTCTACTGTTTCATTATCTCTATTCTGGGAGTATAAATGTCTTTTGCTAACATCTACAACCTGGCAGCCGACCACAAACCCAAGATGCCACATTCCTCCACAAACAGGGAGTTAAAAACCAATCGTCTCTCCTCACTTCAGCTTCCTCCTCTCCTCTTCCTCCCTCAGACAGAGAAACAGGGAAGTGAAGGAGGAGGAAATGAAGGAGAGGGATTAGCTGCTGCTGACAGACAGTTTGCGTAGATCCCTGCTCTGCTGAGTCACCACTCCTCTGTCTCTATACATAGTTCCACACGGGACGTCATTGCCTCGACTCAAGCCGTTAATACACACTAACACTTTCACTGGCCCCCTCGCTCCTCCTAGAAACTTTTGGCCGTGGGTGATCACTAGCAGGGAATTTCACAAGGAAATATCAGGATGATGCGATAGTTCAGTCTCAACACTGACAGCCGAGCCCAGAGGTGAAACTCCAGTCCAGGCAAAGTTGTAAACTACAGGTCGGTCAGTGGTGAAACATCCCGACGTTGTCGTCCTCATCAGGCCCGAGGAGCTGACTCACGACGCGGACATGAGAGATCTTCTTCACTGCCTTGTGAAACGCGAGCTTCATGTCCTTCGACTCGTTCGTTGAGATGCTGATGCGGCCGCTGAGAGGAGGAGAGAGGATAGAGAGAAAAACGATTAACGCAAGATGGGAAAGGAAAATTGCTTTCCTAAAACATAAAAACAAAGCAATCATAACCTTAGCTGAATCGCTTCTTTACCCAGACGTAGATAAGAACTTTGATACTATTCATATCTGGGAGTTCAGTACAGAGCTAGGTAGGTCTATTTTTAAAGTTTGGACAGAGCCGAGCAAGTCTCCTTCTGCTTCCTGTTTTCGTGCTAAGCTAAGCCAATCACTTCCTGGCTCTGAGCACAGAATGCACAGATACATGAATGGTATCGATCTTCTCATCTAACTTAAGTGAGCAAATTAGCGTTTCCCCAAACTATTCCTTCAAGTAACATCCTGATTACTTCAACATCCAAGACCTTGAAAACAAAAAGACAGCAGAAGTGTTTACCTAGTATCAAACCAGGTTACAAAACTAACATTACACTTGACCATTATTACTATCAAAACAAAAGCAGTGGCCCCCTTCCAAAAAAATTGAGGCTACATTTAAGAGCCTTTGGCATGCTCTGTTTGAAGCTAGGGCGAATGTAGTGGTATCTGGTGAAACTAGACAACCTACGGCATCCATTGGTACCAACTTATGTTATAACCAACCAGGCATAGCTCTTCGGTAAGGGGGCTAAATTTTGGCAAGGGAACCACTGGCAGGGCCATTTTCAAAGGGGTCCCTTGAACTCCCACCTCAAGGTATCCGATTGAAAACAGGTTCTATAGGTACCCGAAAGTCTCCCCTAAACTTGAGAAGGTTTGTTTCCAGTAAGTGGTTTCTTCCTTCAATGTACTCCTTCGAATTGAAGCTGTGTATTTGTCTTTATTAGGAAAAAGACAACCAGCTGATTTGAAGAACAATGAATCGCCGAACATGTGTACACAGATACATAGCACATTAAAACAGGATTGTTGTAGAACTCAAAATGGTAAATGTACCCGTAATGACCTATGCACATTAGATAATTAGTGATATTAACTGTGAATCAAGAAACATAAGTTTATCAGTATGGGACTCCTTAACTTTACATATTGACAGATTTCAACTAGCCTATATACTTCAACAGCATAATGGAATTCCTGAAACTGAGTTATGACTTTTGGTTTTGTTGTGAAACCCTGAGATTTTCAATGGCCCCATCTGGCCTCCCTATAAGAAAAAATTAAAAGTAACATTGGAAGGCAGGTCTAGATACAAAGCCACAAGGCATAAAACTACAGTGTCAACATCATCTTTTCATCTTTAAAACTACCTGACAAGCAAGACAGTTGGTGTAAAGTCACATTTGATAACAGATACAACAAGTCTGACATTAAATAGCAGTAACATGGTGACATTTTAAAACTTGTAAAGTAGAAGAACTGAGTTTTGTCAGTGACCAGCTTATCAAAAAGGTAATTCTCCCCCGCCTGATGAAAAGAGTTAAGTTTTTCCACATCATGAACAAAGTCCCCACATCCCTCGCTCGAGCTGACTCTAGATGTCAATGTCTTTTATTTGCATTTACTTGTATCTTAAATAGAAACGTGACCCACTCCAAAGAAATCTTGAATGCAAAACCTGCAGCAAGAAACGTCTGATCGGAGCCACGGTCTGATGAAACAGCAAAATATGACAAATTAACACTATTGAAATTCAGAGATTTTATTTTGAAATTCAATCAAACATCTGGGCATCTAATTTTCAAAATAAAAGCAAAATTTTTGACCAGCTGCTTCTTATTGTGGTCAAGATTTTTCCAGAATTTTTAACAGGTTACAGATAAACTGCAGTGAGACCTTGAGACAGTTCATGCTAGCAAGTGTTTGCCGAAGGAGGAGTCACATTGCCAGTAATGTTATACATTTTTTTAAACAATGCATAACATTACCTCAGTTTTTCTTCTTTGCAAGCTGTTCCTGTTGTTGTCTCTCTGCTTTCCGTTTCTTGTACTGGGCTATCTCGGCCATCTGCAGCCCGTGGGCCATTTGCCTGTTGGGACGAAGTGAACAGCGTGAACACAGCACACACACACACACACACACACACAGCTACTGTAGAGGTCCACAGTTATGTATCTATCCTGAAGGCGGCCTTAAAGGGATACTCAACTTGCTTTGCCCAAGCATAGGTGTTATGGGAGCGCAAAGTAAAAAGAGGAGGAAGAATAAAGGAGAAAGTAAAACTGTTCCTACCCAGACTTGACCTCTGGAGGAACAGGAAGGGGTTTGTTAAATCCCTCTCTCCCTACAAGCCAGTAGGTCTCCTCTACTGGTTTCCCCTGAGAAAGAAACAGACTGTAATGATGGACTGAGCTTCATCCATGAGCAGAAATCTCCACTGTCTGAATGAAAGTGTTGTACCTTGGCTTCTGTCTTGCCTCTCAACTCCACCTTGTAGCCGAGATTTAGTTCCTGTAGGACCTTCACTGTGCTCTGGTGGATGTGGATCCTGTAGGCTACAACAAAACAGAAAAGACATTTCAGGTGGTTTCAGAGCAGGGTTGTAACAAAGACATTTAAGAAACTGGAACCAGCAAATGCTTGAGATTTTTACTTGATAAAAATGCAACTCAATAAATTGATTTAATTCACAGGATCAGCCAAAAACAGACATACATGTGTGACAATTTTATTCATAAACATGTATTTCTTTTTGCAGGTGTGTAACTTACGTAACCCGCTGGACTCCATACGAGAGGCGGTGGTCACTGTGTCTCCAAACAGACAGTAGCGAGGCATGGTGAGACCTACCACACCTGCTACACATGGACCTGTAACAGGCAAGCAAACACACACACAGAGCTATTACTTCTTCAGTTGGCTAGCATACTTAGGGTCTGGATTTTCAAAAAACCCATATTTATTGTAAAACACAACCACACAGTGACCTTTGAATGACATCCATTAGCATATTACTGCTAATATACAACACCACTGAACCCAACAATCTACTGGTTTCTTTGCCACTCTGCACTGCACACCATCCAGGTTGGGAAGGAGCTAATGTTAGCTAGCCAGCGGCACCGCTCGTCTGTCAGTTACAGCTGTTATCTGTCCCAACCCAACGGCGTTGTTGCAGAAACATTGTGCCCATCCTCCTGTCTACCCCCAGCTTGCCCCAGTCTGACTAAGTGTCTTTACTTTGAACTGCAAAACCCCAATGGATAGAGGGTAAAATTTACTCTGTACTGGTTTTGTAGTATATTTACCCCACACAGGGCACCATGATTGATAAAAATTGACCCAGTTATTTTCTTATGAACTATTTTTCCTTCTTCCTGCCTCACCTGTGTGTAGTCCAATACGTATCCTGACAGGAACGTCAGGCATGTGTCTCATTTTAAAGGTTCCGACAGCACTCAGGATATCGAGGGCCATGTTGGCTATCTCTGCAGCATGGCGGTTGCCGTTAGGGACAGGAACACCTGATGCCACCATGTAAGCATCACCGATAGTCTCCACCTAGATAAGAATATAATATAATAAGCAACAGTGTGATCTAATCAGGTTTAATGCCACAATATTAGGGTAATTAAGTGTAAATCACAGCACCTTGTAGACATCATGGTTTCCTATGATGGCGTCAAAGACCGTGTAGAGGTCATTGAGCAGGTCGACCACCTCGATAGGTTCACTGTTGGCTGAGATGGTGGTGAAGCCGACGATGTCGCTGAAGTAAAGCGAGACGTTGTCAAAGTGCTCCGGTTCGAAGGTACCGCCCACCTTCAAAGCCTCGGCCACAGACCTGGAGGAGAGAAGAAAGTACGAGTTTGAAATAAGCGAGGTAATGGAGAAACGATTGACACTATTACAACTACAAGGTGTGTTTGACTATTTTAACTCACGGAGGAAGCATTTGTGTCAGCAGCTTCTCCGTCTTCTGTTTTTCGATTTCCAGTTCCTCCGTTCGCTCCCTGATCAGCTCCTCCAGGTTAGACGAGTACTGCTCCAGCATCCTCAGCATGGAGTCTATGATGTTGGTCTTCTTTCCCTTGTTGATGTTCTTAAACTGAGATGACAAGAGAGGACGCAAACACACAAAAGACAACACTTAACAAGTTGAAGTTAAACAGATAAATCAAGTAAACAGTATCTCCTCTCCCTAAAATCATCAGAATGAATTCATTCCCAAACCATATTGACTCTCACATTGATTTTACCAAAGAGAAATAGACCATTTTCAATCCAATATGCTGTTTGGATTATTTAAAAACTATTTGAAGTTTACCCAAAAATTCAAAGTTCAAATTAAAACCAAATGTAGTGATGACCTAAAAAAACGTTATATCTACCTGGTCAAAGATCTCTTCAAAGCTTGGTCTTTTGTCTGGCTGTTCGTTCCAGCACTGCTTCATCAGCTGGATGCACTCTAAAGGAGCGTAGTCTGGACTGACCACCGGGCGACACAGAGGAGGAGGCTTACGCAGCTTCTCTATTATGTCTAAAACACAGAGAAACATCAGCTGTTAGGTGTGTGGTTACTGTTTGTTAGCCATGCTAGTAGATTTGTGTAGGGATGACAATAATAGTCAATCAGTGACACACTCTCTATTGCATGCAGTGATAGTTTGTTTGATGCAGACATTCATGGCGCTCACAGTGAAATGAGACTGAATGAATGTGGTGATCTGCTAACAAAAGCAATATTTGGGGTTTTGTACTGGTCAGAAAAAAAAGTGTGTTTAAGGTTTGTTTGTGTGTTTGTAAGGTTGTTATCTTGCCTATGGCGGACAGGTCCAGCATGCAGAATGGAGGCCCTCTGACCACCACCTCCTGCATGATGATGGCGAAGCTGTACACGTCACCAGGCAGACTCCCGTGAAGGTCCGGCCTCGCGCTCCTCAGGATCTCTGGAGCCGTCCACAGCAACTCTGGAGCACACAGAGCTGAGTTAGCTTTCTACTGTGGTGACAAAATACCAATGGTTAGTAACCTGTAACCATGTATTCTCTCACCGTCTGCAGGTCGTTCCATGTAAGGGAACCTCTGAGCCTCCAGAACCTCGTTGTAGCCGTAGTCTGTGACCTTCAGGACAAAACGCCCGTCCACCACACAGTTACGGGACTTGAGACGAGTGTGGCTCACTCCTCGATGGTGAAGGTACTTCATACCCTGAGACAGAAAACAAGTCAAGAGGGTTTTCAGCACAAATTTGAGGTACTGTGTCCAACTGTGATTGGATAACCCAAGACCTACGTTAATACCAAGTGTGAATGTGGCCTTTAACTGACCAGTCTTGCCCTAAAAATGCCACATGTCACCCTCACTAGTCTTATCTCCTCCTGTCCCGCCTTCCCTCCATACTGACCTTAATTAAATCCAGTAGCAGTGATGACTTGAACATCCAGTCGAGTTTGACGTCCTCGTTCAGCAGCAGGTCCTCTAAACTTCCTCTGGAGCAGAACTCAGTCACGATGGCGAACACGCCGCAGTCGTGAAAGAAGCCCAGGAAAGGGTTCACATTCTCATGGCGCATGTCCTTCATCTGAAGCCAAAAACCAAAGCGCTTAATGATGCTGTTTTCTGTCATTAGCTGTGTTGTTCATGATTTGTACTTTACTTGTCACGTACCAGTTCAAACACTTGGCTGGTTTTGGGGGTGACGCTGCTGAACGACCCGTCAGGAAGTCTCTTCAGCCACGCCCAGTCACCCTGGAGGAACACCACACATCAGGTACTGTACACTTGTTACCTTTTCAAGCTACTAAACTGAACTGGTGCTGCCACTTAAGTTGATCCTTGTTGCACTTAAATTGAAGGATTAAGGTTGACGAAATCTCCCCAAAGGTTTATAGTGGAGGTTTATGGTAGTTACTTATCTTATAAGATTATTTTAGCAGGCTAAAAAGTAAGGTGACTCATTTTGTAACCCATATTTAACATGTACTGTTTGTCCATCATAAATCTTGACTTCAGCTCTTTACATTAAAATCTTTTCATTTTCAAATAGTCTTGGTTTTTATGAAAGAGATTTGAGGCTAATGAGAAACAAAGACATTACATTTTGGCTATTGGGTTGTCACAGTTTAGACGGGACTTAAGGAGTGGTGTTGTTAAACTGTACATATTAAATCGTCTTAGGCTGCCTCACCTCGAAAATGACGACGTTGGTGTTCTCGTGGGTGGCCGGGGATTGGGTGGAGACCGGCGACGTGACGTCTGACATGCTCCTCATGCCGCTTGCCCTGCTGTCATCCAGACTCAGCTTCTGTAAAGGAGTCAAATACAGGATGTGAGACAAACGTTTGTAATCGGTTTTCTAGTTGTGAACTGGTGTTAAAGGCAGCCTCAGTGTTTGTCATTTACAAAAGCAGTACCACAGCGTGGAAATACTCTGCAATAAACATTTTACTCAAGTAAAAGTACCAGAGTGTAATAACAAAATATAAATATTACAGTTTTGGTCTTACAGAATGGTTGGTTTCACACCATATTTATAGCACTTAAATGTTGTGGCTGGTAAAGGTGGGGCAAAGTTTAACTACTTTATATACTGCCGTCTAGTCTAATGTATGATAATGAATAATATTTTGTTTGTTGATAATATTTTTTATCTATAATCTGAAACTACAAAATAATTAGTAACAAAATAAATGTAGTAGAATAAAAAAATATTATAGGGGTATAATAATTGACAGAAAATTTAAAGTAACATCTCAGTAACACACAATACTCATGTTTAACTGTTCGAGAAATGTGAATTTATTTAACTGATATTAATGCATCAACATGTACAACAACTTTCTCTTGAGTAGTTTTACTTTGAATACAACCTTGTTGCTCAGCGACGGGTTGATAAATGTGACATCAGCCAGAGTCAGCAAGATCCGGTTTGGACCCTTAAGCAGTCGGATCTGATGGATGCGTCGCCTAGTCAACAAGAGACAGCAGGATAAACTTATAAATTCATCAATAATGAACTAATAGCGGTACGTAAAAAAAGAACAAATATATTCTATACTACAAATAACCACAAGTGGTCACGAGTTCTTAAAATGTTTTTCTACCTGGACATAATTGTAATACTCTAGAGCTTTCAGACCAGCTTAACTTCCTGTTGACTGTGTACCTGACGCAGTAAACAACTGCCATTGCAAAAACAGAGGCAACCAGCGCTCCGAGGAACATGCTGATGGTGGAGAACAGATCCACGCCTGAAACAAGAAGAATGAGCCTTTTGGGTTTTGATGGAAAACACTGTTGTTGCTGATTTAAAAATATAATTTTTGCTTTCAGTTTAAAGGACGAACATTTTAAAATGAAACAAGGGAGCAGCTTATTCTTCACAAAACATTCTGAACAAGAACTCCCACATGATAATCAAAATGAAATAAATACAAAAAATTTTAATTAACAGAAAAAAATACATAAACACAAAGTTAATTAAGCTAAAAAGAAACTAAAATCTAAACAAGTTTAAAAATAAAAGAAAGAACATCCATTTTAACTACAAATTCAGTGGTCAGCATTTCCAAGGACTGGAAATTGCTGACCCTCTTTCATGTATATGTCTGCAGTTTTTTTGGGAGTGCACATGCAGGAATATACCTATTTGTAGAGCTATCAAAAATCTCAACAGTAAACCAACACATGGAGGCACAGTGTATATATTTTTTATTTACACAGGTTCCTTACCCCCTGAGCAGATGACTCCAGGAGTAAACCAGCATGAGGAGTCCTTCCTGGGTCTGTAGCCACGAGGGAAGTGCAGTTCTCGACCCAGGAAACGCACCATACCGGTCTCCATGTTGATGCTGTCATTAATCAATACAATGAAGTCATCAATGCAAAAATAACATATGAGAAGGCACTCCATTCTTTGCTACTGAAACTACAACCTGAAAAAATGTTGGTATGGTCCTTTAACTCATCACCTAGCTACCTAACTGCAGAACTCTATTTGTAATTTCCCCACATTACTGTGCTTACGTTTAACAAATTTCCTCTTAATTTTGAAGTTTATCAACATAATCAAAGCCTAGTTGGACTTTTTTTTAGCTTACCTATGTCATTAAATATTTAATTTGTTAACATATTTTCCTCCCTAACGTCAGTCCTCATGTACCTGTATGTTGGCTTCAGCTCCCAGGACAGTCCGTCAGTGTCCAGTATGAGGTATTCCAGCAGAGCTTCTCCAGAGCCGTTGGTTTTGATGGGGTGGCTGAAGCCCTGCAATGTAAGTGAGATATATAGATATATATATAAGTGAGATATATAAACAATTTCCCCTGGGGATCAATAAAGTATTGCTGATTCTGATTCTGATCCTGATAGTTGGAAAAGCCATTTTTTATTATGGCCTTTTGTCATTTTATCATGCCGGGGAACTAAAAGTGTTGAGTTTGGATACTAAAAATGGGATTACAATCATATGGCAATGCCTAATTCCTCAACTTTATAGTCTATTTTAATCTAGAATTAAATTAAAACTGGTATATTTAATGTCTTCATTCAGTCTATAAACAGTTTGTTATCAAATACTGTGTTGTATTCATGATCTTCTTGGTACCTGGAGGTCCAGGTTGCGGGTGTGTCTTGCCAGGTTTCCCCCAGACATCCACTCCCCAGCTTCTCGAAGACGATAAACTGCATGAGCCATGACGAGGACGGAGCTGTAGATGGTACCAAAGAGAGGAGACACCTGCAGGACACAGACAGAGAGATTGAACCTACTTGCTCAAGGGCAGCTGAACATTTCCCTCCTCTCCAGTCTGTACAGTTCCGTGCATCACCTGGTGAGGCTTCAGCGTCTTGGCCACCTCCCCCCTCTCCATGGCTTCGCTGTAGGCCTCGTAGAAGGACATCTGGGGTGAGTTGATGGTGACGGTTAACACGGCATCGTAGGCCCGCAGCAGTTTGCTGTTCCTCTTCAGAGCTGGGTAGGTGACGTTGCGGTAGGGCAGGCTGTAGAGCAAGGTGTCGTAGGGCACAAAGACCAGGGAGCCGTCGATCAGCTGCATGTCGTAGGCCGTCTCCAAGAGCTGCTTCTGGACTGCACCGCCGATCAGAGCCGAGTGCATACAGAGGATCACAACTAGGACGAGACATGATGCTGAGCTTCAGATTTAAAGTCTGCAACACTCAAGAAACACTGACGAACTGAGATGTCTGATCAAAGTATCAAAGTACAAATGGTCATTTGGGGGATGAACACAAGAGCACAAGAAATAAACTGGAACTCACTTCGTATTTCTCTCATCTTGCGGAGCTTGTGCAAAGTTCGTCTGATGCCGTGAGGTGTGTTCTCCATAATACTGACCAGTCTGACAGGCAAACCGTGGCTCCTCAGGGAATCAGCTACCTGTACGATCAGAGGCAGGAACTTTTCTTCTCCATTTCTCATTGGATTTATCAACATCTAGACAACTACTAAAAAACCAATAGCTGTTGTCAGAGAAAACATTCAAACCTTGGTGGCCGTCTCAACCCAGACGTCATCTGAGGAGGAGATGATGCCGATGTGGGCCCACCTGAAGTAGTTTACGATGCTGAGCAGCACCCAGGTGGGCCTTGGCATGGAGCGTGCAAAGGTCGGGTGGCTCCGAACGTCATCCAGCTCATAGCCAACACAACTCCAAGAAAACAATGCCTGGGGGAAAAGAGTAAATGTTGCATTCGATAAAGCCAGAACATTTCTAACATGTACACACACACTGCTAAAATATCAGTCCCTGACAAACACCACCCACTTTGTTCCAGCCTTTGCTCAGCATTGAAGCAGCATCACAGTAGCCAGGGTTGGCTGGTCCAATGTATCCCGAGGCCTTAGTGTGGAAACCAATGAACGTCTCCAGGGCCCTTGATGTCTCACATGGCTCCTGAAAGCAGACAATTAATCCGTAAATCAATAGATGTACCAACCAGTCACATTATTTTCAGACTGATGGAGCTGAGATCAGCGTCGCACCTGCAGCACAGAGTAGTCGAATGTAGTAGCGTAGGCCAGTGCCGGGTCCTTGTTGATGCGATTGACGGCGAGCTGCGCTGCCACACTGGGGAGGGCCTTGGCAAAGAGAGGATCGCACCCCCATGGTCCAACCACCCCGACCCGAAACCATGCTGCCTGTGCTGGGCAGGGCAGTAAACACAAGGAGACCAGGAGGACCAGGAGGAACCTCAGGAGGCCGTAGAGGGATGGAGGGAGCAGAGGAGAGAGGTGGGAAGTGCAAACAGAAGAAAGTTGGAATGCAGAGAAAGGGTTGACAGGAGAGGCGTGAAGACGAGGAGGAGGAATGGAGGATAGGTGGACGTCAGGAGCTTTGCCTGGTGTCTGCTTCCATGTTTGAGGTAAGAAGAAGATGAAGGCACGTCGCTGTGAAAGCATCTCAAGGCTCAAGACCTCCAGAGCTCACAAGGACCTGGAGGATGACGGTCTGAAGGTGCTGCTTCCCTGGAACAACGATGAATGTAGAGAAAAGTAAAAGTGAGTTTATTTTGGAGATATGCTTTGACACATTATTAAATCAGAGGCTATTGTGAAGAAGTACTGTATCATAATATTTGTTACCAACTATACCCAAACTCCCCTGTCATGGGACTTTCAGAAAGACCTTCAATGGCCATTGGATACATTTTAGTGTATGTTTTATTTTAGTTTGATCTAGTTTTGGTCAGGGAAATAATCCGTTGCCTAAGAAGCCTTATTTTCAAAGTCCTGCTTTTAAAATCCTACTTAAAGGTCCAGTGTGTAGGATTCCTGGGTATTTGTTTTTATTCTGTTATTCTATTGACTTTGTTTTGTCATTTTCTGTTTGTGTTCCTTGTTTCATGTTATTCATTCATATTAATCTGCTTCCTGTTTTATTTTGTAGATTCTCTCCACATGTGTTGTGTCTGGTTTTACTTCCTGTCTTTGTGTTTTCCCGCCTGTTCTCCGTCACACCTGTCTCGTTAGTCCCTCCCTGTTCCCAGAGTCTTCCATTCACACCTGTGCTCTGTTCCGTGTTCATCGCATTATCCCGGTTGCTTCTTCAGTTAGTTTTGCCTCTTCTGTCATTTGGACTTTCTGTTACCTGCCTGTTCTGGATGTTTTCATCAACTTTATTAAAGCTCACTTTTTATTTAATCTCAATCCTGCCTGCTGCTCTGCAGTTGGGTCCTTCCTGAACTGATTCCTGACAGTAAAACTATGATGGCTGACAGAAAAACATGAATGGCCCTATCTACAGCCAATGAAACGCACATCTGCTTTCATTTTGAAGACTTTTCTCCATACTTTATCTGTGAAATGTTGGATGATATGACCTCTTTGAGCCTTACACTGTTATTTAAATGAAACAATCTGAGAAGTTTAGAGAGGAAATGTCTCCTTGAGGGAACTGCTGCAGACAAATCATCTGATATGAGACAAGGAGCCCTGTTTTTTAGGACGCAAATCAGAAGTTTAGATTGATTAGATTATGAGGGCATCCCTAGAAACATGCTGTCTGTTCCAATACCCATACTTTCTGTACTTACCGTCCCTACTTTGGGCACAGAGGGCGTTCACATTACGATTGCGGCGAAAAAGAAGTGTACCTAAAAGACCCGGATGTGTACTCATAACGGCCAAAATCGAGAGTATGGAACCTTGCACACTTTTCGTATTCAACGGCCACCATCTTAGCTACGTAGTGGAAGAGGCGGGACCACTTACAGGTCAGTGGGCGGAACCACGTCTGTTCCACTTTGTTGGCGGGTGACGTCACTGACGAGTCACAGCCGTAGTCGTGATCGTAACATCCGGTAAGTGCGCCATAGAGTAATGAATCGGAACAGCACATACTTGCTGAAATATGTGCACTCTGTAAGTGCGGACAGTGTACTGTGTGTAAGTGTACTCATGGCAGTTTAGATTTCGGAACATAGCAATGATCTCTCTACTTATGACACTTTCTGCCCAAATTCAGAAATGTGCGCATAATTTAGGAATAAATGTTAATCTGGAGAGAGTTTTGGGAGACAATCAAGAAGAGAGAACTGCTTTTTCAGACTTGAAAGGACAAAGACAAACACGTCCCAAACATAAACTGAAAGATAGGTTTGATGGATTTATAATGTCTAATATGGCTTTTTAAGTCATTTCAATGGAAACCAAAGTCTTGCAAGAATAGTTTTAGTGACTTTAGACTTGGGATATTGTACCTGGCTCAGTCAGGGTTACTATTACTCTCATACCTGTGCTGTATTGTAATCCTTATATCACTGACAGAAGAAAAATTAAGTTGGTCAGGCCTTAAAATGTCAGATTTTTGGTGATTCTGCATGTCAAGTATATTGAAAATTCCTAATCTAGATCAACCTTTAAGGAGCTTGAATGAGGACGATCCTCTAAAGCAATATTTGTTTTCATGTCTGTAACTTTAGTCACATCAGCTGCTCCTGATGTACTTGTTCTATGTTCTCTTGCTCATACATGTTATTTTATACTTCTCATACACCAATGTTTTCTTTAAAGGGCTCCTACCATGCATCGATGAGACGGACAGGCCTTGCTTCTCTCGGAGGCAAATCTTCTGCACCAAAATGGCCCACAGATAGATCCTTTCATCACCTCCTCTGTTGTTTACATCCAAAAGGCAGAGAAGTTGTTTATGAGGAACCAAGTGAGTATCGCTGCATCATATATACAGGAAACAGACATATAACTCAGCTGTTGGTGTATCTCAGCTCGTACATGTGTGTGTGAGACGACCTGGAACAAGTGTGTGACCTGTCCTGTCAGATTATATCAATCCAATCAGGACCTCTGTAGCTGTAAGCCGCACTGACTGAGGTGAGGTGAAAGTTCTGATCAGTTTATGATTATAATATTGAACATTATAATTATTATCAGTAGATTGGTCTTACAAATCTTTTAAACACAGGTTTTTACCTCCCACTTTCATTCAGTCAGACATGAAAATCGATTCTTATTTTAACTCTGCTATCTTTATTTCCTACTCTCCGATGACGTTCATCTGCATTCTGTGAAACATTTTCAGCTAATGAAGCCTTCAGTTTGAACTCAGCATGTCTCATCACCCTCTACCTCATTCATACTGTATGTTTCCCACTGTAACACACAGCACAGTGTTTCTGTGAAAGCTAGAGGGCAGCACGACACTGAAACACAGTCTAGCCTCTCCGCTCAGTCTCCTGTACAGAAAACTGTTGTGTGTGTGTGTGTGTGTGTGTGTGTGTGTGTGTGTGTGTGTGTGTGTGTGTGGAGTTTTCTGGAAGAACAACAAACATTTCCTCTTATATCCAATTATAAAGCAAATATTTCTCTCCTCAGTTCTCACTGAGTCCCACTCAGTAAAAAGTTAGAAGGCGTTGTGCAGTGTGACAGAACAAAGTGCACATTTCTGCAGGGGAAACGTCACTGCTTTTATTTGAACAGACTCACCCTCTCCTTTGGGGTTTGCTCTGTTGTCATGATTCAAACATTGTAACGTTCAATGTCAGAAAGAGATCAGGAGAAGTAAACACATCGCAGTGTGTATTTCCACTCAGCATTTAAATGAGAATAAACTGCATTTGTGTCTTTTATGTTTCTAGAGGTGAGGCCAAAGGCAACTGGATGAGTTTTGGAAAATGAAGCTGTAACTTGACTCCACCAACATTATGTCAAGAGCGAGACAAATCGGTCCAGATGTAAAGTCCTGACCTGCCAGATGAACCCTCTGACTTCATTGATGTTGCATTACACATTTACTCTAAATACATGCTGCTTTAGCACCATTTAAAACATTAATACTGTCATTTTCAAAACTATTTTTTGTGAGGAAAAATGTTTGATAGCACAAATGAAACAAGATATTTCAGAAAACTAATGAAGATGGTTCAGTTGTCATAATGTGCCATAAGAAATAATTAAATTGCTGATGAAGGCCATGAGAGGAAATCTGATTTAACACATCAAAGTCTCTTTACAGGCACCACTACATTAATACTGTCTTAAAAAAATGGACGTAGCCATCGTCACGTCACCCATTAGTTTGTGGACTCCCGTTTTGAAGCCTCGGGTAGCATTTTGGCTCTCTCCATCTTTGATTTTGGGGCCAGAACTGACCATACTTGGACAAACGGGTGGAGCTGTGGAGGAGCGAGGGGTGGATCTGACTCATAGACTTTAGCAATGCCTCACAGACAGCCTGTCACTCACACGGCCTCGCCCTTAAATGTGTCATGAGACCAGAACCAAGACCAAAACTATATTTTGTACCAGACTGTAAACATGTTTATTTCTGCTGTAAAATTAGGCATTTTAACATGGAGGTCTGTGGCGACTGACTCGTTTTTGGAGCCAGCCTCAAGTGGCCATTAGAGGAACTGCAGTTTTTGGCACTTCCACGATGGCCCTTATCTTTCAGCCCCAGCGGTTGCTGCTCGAGTACAACATATGTGAAAGACATTGTATTAAGTCTTTTGTCATGCATCTGTGCTGGGGATAGTCGTGGCTGGAGGCAATATGTTTTCAGGTTGTCCGATCTATTCTCCTGAAAGCGATATCTCAAGAATGTCTTCATCGATTTTTGAACTCAACAAAAAACTCAAGGTCAAGGTCACTATGATCTTACAAAACATGTAACTCACATGTAACTGTAGCTCATACCTCATCTCAGACTAGCAACTCGAGACTACATTAGCCGCAACTAGCTCAACACACCTGAATTGCCAACCAAACCGTCAGTAGCTGATCTGCGTTATGGGTAATGTAAGCACAAAAAGTAAAGTTCCAACAAATTCAAACTAACTTTTCTGGCTAAAGTAGACAGAAACAACACAGAGTTACAAACAACATGAGACAGACAACACAAAATATGTCACAAAATCAGCAATAAACAGAAAAGCAATGATAAAATCATTAGCATTTTATGCTAAAAACAGCCAAAGTATAAGGGGTCACCAGACGATGAATAGAACAGAATCACACAACTGCTTTTTTTGTTTGATTTGGGTATTTATTGCAAAGTTGAGAGTAGACACATGCTGCATTCCAAACTGCATAACTTGTCTCTGTACTTTTATGTACAGCAGCTGCCCTTACAAAAGTATGTACTGTTGCATGGAGTATGCATACCATTGGGACATACCTCTTCATTATAACAATGTGCCTTGTATTAATCATAACTGTGGTGGGGGAAGCAGCTAATAAAAAAGGACCCATGTTGTATTTTACTGAAATACAGGTCAGAGTGATAGCATCACCAAACTCTTATTTATTTTCCCTTCATAAATCATATTCATTCAACTTTAGTTTCACTCCCCACAGTTTAAGAACCGCCATATTAATTACACACACAAGTCGCAAAAAATATGAAATACTTACACTTGAATGAGCCGTCATCTGTCTGCGGCTCAGTTGATGTGACATATCTTCTGTTGCGCAGAGGATTGTGGGTCGGACACAGTAGGACATCTTGGTATTTTCGGCATACTGCATTTGACATACTTTGTATTGGGACATATGTTTTCTGGCATACTAAATAGTATGATAGCACAGGTATTGGGATGTTAGTTTAAAGGGATCATGAGCCAGAAAGGCTGGTTACCATGATCACTGTAGGGACCTTAAATGTTTATGAGCACTTTACTTATTCAAGCTTTGCATCATGAAACTAAAATTATTAACATCAATATGTAGGATTGGAATTTAATGTAACTTTATGAGGTTTCCAACTATTTATAATTGTTGGTATTTTATTCTTTGCTACATCAAAGGAAGCTCTAGTGGTGTTTCTGTCTACCCCAGAGTTCATTTCTGCAGCAGGAGTTCACCCACAGGTTACTGTACACATCCAAACGGTCTCCTTATATCCAGGCGTTGACAGTCTCTGCCATAAGCAACTCTTTGAATTGATCGCAAGCTCTTTCTTTCCTGAATGGCACTTATCTTTATGAAACGCCCACTTAGCGGTCACTGATGGAGGGGCCCCTCATTCTCAAGACTGACCGGCACCACGGTGCTCGGAGATGGAGTGGCTGGAGGGGCCTCAAACAGGACAGAACTGGTTCTCACATTCCTTTAGTGGCGACGGCAGCTGAATACAAATATGCTCCCTCTGCTGGCCATATCGTAAACCCACAGTTCTAAGGGGAGCGGCTGTCAAACTAGATGACAACACATAGCCTTTATAATAGGTTTTAAAAATGACTCATGTAAATGTTGGGGGACAAAACCCAAAGCCCTCTTTCCATGTCAAAAAAAAACCTACCCTAAAAGTGGAGTTATACTTGTGCGTCAGCTCTATGCAGCGCCTATGCTGTACCTACACATATGGCCTACGCCATTGCGAGCATTAATACTCGTGCAGTGGTGTGTCTTTGTCACTCTGCAGTTACACCTCCAAGACACTAGTCAGCAGTGGGGTTTCTGTGAAGTGCTGTAAAGTTTAGTTGATTCAAAACACATCAAAAACACACATTAAACATGGCTTAATAGCAACAGTTTCAATTACAAGTACACAAATACTTCATTATAACTCACAGCATTCACAGACAAAGCACTTTGCTGGAGACATTTTCCACCACAAATACAACATGCTAACATTGTTAGCACAAGCCTATGGCATTTTACATTGTATAAATTAGCCTAGCGACTAGTGTCGATTTCCTCTACTCATATGAAGCCAGGATATATCACATACAAGACTTAAAATGCTATTTTGCAGTTTATTTTACTGTCTTTACAATTCATTGTGTCTTATCTGTGAAATTAAAGTAAATAAAACCTTCGTTTCCACTGAGGAAAATGGTTTTAAGCTAACAACATGTTGTTAAATTTCTGGGGAGGTACAAGTACGGCGTGGGGTACAGTGTGTGTCGACGCAGAGCTTACGGCATAGGTACACCGTCAATTCAGTGCAGAAGTACAAATCCCGCTTACAGTGCAGTTGAAGCTAATATGAGCCAAAGCTACTGTTTATTTATTTCCTCTTTGTCTTTTATGACTAAACCATTATAAACAGACAAACAGTCACATTCCTGGGTCCTGCAATAAACTTTCAACTGACTACTATAAGTTTTTAAACTCAGAGGGTGGGGGGGCGACAAATAAATTTAGCAACTAGCTGGTGAAGGTAGCGCATATTTAGCAGCTTTTCTTAGGAGCTGGTGGAGACCAAAAACAGAGCTAAAAGAAGAATGAACATTGGGTGCACAGTCAGAAACACCACTCTGAATGGATGTTGCTGCATGTCTGCTTAATGTGTACATTAGAAGCCTATAAGATAATAAGCCTAAATTTTGCAGTGCTCCCAAGTGACCAAAAATATAGGCTACAGTAGGGTATTAATGCAGGTTTAAACAACATTTTGGTCATGTCTTCTGCCGCTTGTTTTCAAGTCTTAGTTACGAGTTACTAAGTGTGAATAACAGGTAGGCCTATCTATGCAAGAACTACTTTGTGTGGCACAACTGATTTTAATCTACTAATGCAGTAATCTCTAGTAGACACTTACAAAAAGGTCAGTTTGGAATTTACAGTCTGGTAAAACAAGCTCTGGGACAAAATGCATTACTTTACATCTTTTACAGGTATTACTGTATTTAATAGCAGTCAATTCCACATTGACTGGTGCTGAAATATTCATTCAGTGCCTTTCTTTTCTTTTGCCGGCCCCAACCTCAGTCAGTCTGCAGATCTTCCTTATCTGATGTGGTCTGTAATTTGACCACACATGAAAAGAGGAACGATGAAAAGTCAGAAATGCAGAAAAGCAGAGGGACATGAAAAATAAGAATAAAAAGGATAATGGAACTGACCCTGCCACCTAGAAACACACACACACACACACACACACAGAGTCAAGGAAAATGACTTCTGTAGTGTCAGTTTTCTGAACCTCAGAGTCAACGTCTCTCAGACTCCTCTCTTTGTTGTAGGATGTGTTTGTAATGTTGATAAATCAGTAAGCATGACTCATCCTCCAACTCCTTTCTGCCTCCCATCTGCCTGTTTATCTTGGAGAGACAGACAGATATAAAGGCGTGTTGACATGTTTCTATATCACCTCTCTAGAAAACCAAAATTTATTAGTGGTAAACTCCCAGACTAGCTCAAGAGTTAACATAGCTTTTGTGATTCTTTCTCAGACACACAGATGCAAACAAGTTTCTGTTTTTTTCTCTCCCATTTTGCGATGTTTGACTTTTCTTTTGGCTTATAAAGCTGAATCACTACATCACATAGTGTCCAGGAGGCAGCTAGCATAAGTGGCTGACTAGCATACCCACAATGTTGCTGTGGTTGCTGTTTATTTGTTATGGCAACTAGAAGCTCCCTAAAAGTTTTCTCTAATCTCACTCCGTGGTTAGAGCTGCACAGAAACATTCAACAGTTGATTTTATGGACAACACAGAGGGAAAGGACCGACTTATCATACACTTAACATTATAAATATATACACTGATTGGCTACAAATAATAGTATTGATCATTTTGTTACAGTATAGTGTTTTGCTGGGAAACCTTGGGTCCTGGCCCCTGTCATGTGGATGCCCCTTAACATTCACCACCCACCCAAAACACCGTTGCAGATCAAGTAGGCAACATCCCCTCATGGCGACGGCACTTCCTGATTACAGTGACCCCCACAAGTAGGACAATGCACCTGACACACCACAAAAACTGCTCAGGAATGGTCTAAAGAATGCGACAAAGAGCTCAAGATGTTGACCTGTCCTCAACATTACCTAGACCCCAATCTGATGAAGCATCTTTGTGTCGGCACCCCACCTCACAACCCACAAGACTCAAAGGATCCGCCGCCAGCAGCCTGGTGCCAGACACCAAAGGACACCCCCAAAGGTACTGTGCTCATGCCTCCAATGGTCAGAGGCCCCACCGTGGATCGCTTTTGACTTTGATCTGTCGAGGCATGGACACACTACCTTTGGGGTACCAGCACATTCCATGAGGGCTCAATCCGATTGGGATCTGGGGAATTTGGAGGCCATGTCAACACCTCGAGCTCTGTATTTATTCCTCAGGCCATTCCTAAGAGCAAATTTGCGAATCCTAGTATAGCAATGATGACACGCCTTACTCTTTCCATGACTGACAAGTACTCTTTGCCCTTGTTGGTTGGATTGGTTAGGTTTAGGCAAGAGGAGTGGGATTGGTTCAGGTTGGGGTGAGAATATCAGGGTAAGCCCTTCGGAGGCAGTCCTTGCTCTGCGATGTTGTTTTGGTGGATGGCGCATGTCAAGCTGCTACCACATGAATGCCAGGACTCAAGGTTCCACGCAGAACATTGTATTGTAAAGAGATGATCCCTGGTATTCACTTCACCCGTCACTGGTGTTAATGTTGTGGCTGATCGGTGTGTATAAAAAAACAATGATTACATGAATTATGGAGACAAAACTTGAAATATGAAAATATTTTTGAGATTTAAGTGGTTATAATGATTATATTTTATGTGGTTCATTGGTTAATCAGCTTCCAAGTTGCATTCAAGAAAGAAAATCAAAGTTGCTTATATTGAAAGTGTTCCAGTGAGTTGTAACAACACAGAATTTGTGGTGATGAATCAGAGCATTTTAAAAAACCATTAGCTTATCTTGAAAACATGATGCAAGCCAAGATAAACGACGGAGAGTGGAGAGCAAGGTTCAAATTAAACTGTTGATAAAGACGTAAAGAATGAGAAATTGGATTGTGCCCAGAATTTCCATGTCAAAATCCTTTAACAAGGTATGATAATCTGTGTGGTGAAGCTGGAGCTGCTGTGGGAGGTACCCATGGTCAGCCCTGTTGGTCTGGAAAACCCTCGGTTTGAATGCGCTGCCTAGTCCCAAGAAATGTTGTTTGAGGAGGGGAAGAGTGAGGAAAAGCAGGCGAGCAGGGAGGGAGAGGGGAAATGGGAGGTTAAATGGGTTGCCCTCTGGGAGCTGTGGAGACAAAAATAGAGACAACAGACCTCAGACATTGTTTATGCATTAACTCTATACTTCCATCCATTAAGCCAAAAATGAAAGGACGAGGTCAAAAGGCAAAAACAAAGCATCAGTTTCACCTAACTGCTTCATATACAGATACAAGATTAAATTCTGTTGTTATTATGTGTGAGGTTTCGCTGCAGCCCAAATGGTTATGCTCTTAGTGTCCAGGGAGGTTTTTTAAGAACACTGTCCTTATCAGAAAAAACAGCACTGGTCATTTATGAGCCTTATTTACATTTATCTAAAAAGGAACTCTTGTGGCAAAGGCAAAAGTAGCATGATGCTGGCTTAAAAAGTTTGATTAAAACTGAAAAATGGAAATTCCACTTCCATCAACTGATAAAGATAATGTGATTCAATCAAAGCACCCAGAACACATAGACTAAAAAATTAACTTTGAACCTCAATTTCCTGTCCTTATTAGCCTGGGAACCAGACACATCTACGGGCTCATGTTTATATGCTTTGACAGATGCGTCTAATTTTCCCCCTGTTCAGACAGATTTCCAGCCAACCTGGCCCGCGTCATGCTAATAACAACCCTTTATCTAATATGAGGTGTGTTTCAGATGATGACTGACAACTTGTGGAGCCATTGCGCTTTACACAAAATAAATGATGATGTCATGTTTGGCTTGTGCACCATTGCACCAGGAATAGGCCTTCCACAGTGAGCATAAACCTAGCTTGGTAAAGAGAAGTGCTGTTGAGGCATTGTCAAACAAACCAAGGTGGCTGCAGCTGATGCAAAACTTTCTGTTGGAGTACTTCCGATAGGGCTACGATCATGTGACCAATGTGTTGCTTATAGTAAAGAAGGAAGGAGCACAAAGAGCGAAAGTCAACATAAGGAGGGAGGTTAGGCTGGAAACCAAGTACACTTGATTTATTTGAAGGTACGTCTTCACCATGTTTCTTTTCCTAAACCTAACCTACGCAACTTTGCTTGCCCAAATCTATGCTACGTAACGTGATGATGCCATTCATGGGGTGCCTGTTCCTTAGATATCATGATCCCACACCATCACAGCTTATCTCTGCATGCTGTCTGTTTACATTTGTCTGTTGCTCAGTGCTACGTCTGTCTCTGATTGCTCTGATTGTTTGTAGTTCTATCCAGTTGTGTCCAGAGGCACATTGTTCTATGGACTTTGATAAGCCCCTGGGAAATCTAAAATGAGGTTGCAGACTATCTCGCAGTTGTGATTTAGTCCGGCCATGTCAGGCTATGTCCTTAGAGTTCTAAAAAAACATTCAATGACAGCATTAGCTGAAGACGATCATTTGATATAATCGAAAGCTCCAAAACATTGGCTTAATGGACCTTTTGTTGAGATTGTTTTGTCAACAATGAGTTTTTGTTCCTAAACCTATCCAAACTATAATCAAACTGGTATCAGATCGGAAACCAATCACATGGATGATTTTTGTAGCTCTCGTATGCATTTTGGAAGGTGTTGAGAATGGGCTCCTGACAATGGAGGCAACCTTTCTTTCGGATCAAGTCTTGATAAGTTCATACAAGACAATTGGAAGTATTTTTCCCAAAATTAAATATCAAAAAATGAGTCTTTACAGGGCTTACCTGTAAATGTAAAGCGTCAAGTAACTAAACTATTTGAAATTGAAGTTGTGACACCTAGTGTTTCTTCTGATGTAAGTAAATGCCCACCAAGCACTAATGCCACCTAATGGCTCCTTTAAGTACCACAGGAAATCACCTTTGACTTCCTGTCTTAGCTGTAACCAGGAAGTGGGTGCACACGCCATGGAAATCTGTATAAATCAGCAACATCTGCACACGTTTTGCATTGTTGGTATGTAACACCATTTTGTGTTTTGTTACCATTTATGGCTCATTGTTTAGCTGAAGGTGTGGCTTTTGTAAGTTTTTTAAGTAAGAAGTGTTGATGTTTAGTTATGTTTTTCAAGCTAATTTGTGAATCAGGTTGTTTCTAGTTGGTCTCATTCTTACTTAGATATTTACGTCTGAGTTTTGTAAAGAGTTGTACAGTTTTATGCAGAAGTGTGCAAACATCAGGGTTAAAGAATATGTGCAATGTACAGATATAATCATAACCCAAAAGAGTGTGTTTACACCCAAGTATGTAGATTAAAGTCATGAAGGTTAAAGCAAGTAATGTTACACCTTGTATTTGCTTATTTGTAATTATTAAACCTACATATTTTTGACTGTATTGTTGTTTTCTTTTCAGTTTCACTATTTGTTTTTGTCAGTAAACCTGTTGGCAACCAGATAATGGATTACACTGTTCAGTAAGGCTTGGAAAAGGCTCCCAACCCCCCCAAAAATTCTCATGTAAATATCAATGCATTTATTAAGTCTGCAGCTCTGAGAATGTCACCACCCTAAAAATATTATTATTTCAAAAAACCTAGTTTTCTTTGCAGATAACAATAATCAAGCGCTAATGTTCTTGATTTTTATCATCAAAAAGCAGTGTTGGCCTTTCACGGCAGCATTTAGATGTCACTCATTTAGCATCTCGTGCTGAGAGCTTTGCTGAAAGCTGACACGTTCATTTGTTTAATGTCTGCACAAACAAGCTGATAATCTTCTGTCTCATTTTTATCTGTCTCACTCTGTCTCCCTTCAACACCCGCTATCGTCTGTCTTTCCTCTCCCTCCCAGTTTCTGTCAACCCTTTACTGTGGAGACAGTTGACATAATGGTTCACTCTCACTTCTCTTTCATTTTTTAGTATTTTGTTTTACTTTCTGAAGTCTCAGATCTTCTTAGAGCCTTTCTCTCGCTGTCTCTCTCTCTCTGGCTTTGGGATCTTGACTTCACCCCATATGGGACGTTAACTTCCTGCCGCCTCCTAGAGATAACAGAATAAGGCATTACACACACACACACGCACGCACACACACACACACACACACACACACACACACACACACACACACACACACACACACACACAGCTGGCTTATGTCCTCCACACTGCTGTTGTTGATAAAGTGCTTTCCCATAGTGGTCACCAGAACACCCACATGTTTGTGTTTTTTGCTTGGGGTGTTTTGCAGTTGAAAAGCTGACTTCATCTACGCTAGTCTGCTACATTTTTAGCATGTTAGCATCTACCATGTTTTTAACTGTGTCTACTTTTACACTAAAAGAAAACTGACTAAAGCACACTGACTCTGTTTCCCCATAGACCACCATTACAGAAGAGACGTCTGAATAACCTGTCGAAAGACCTGCGGATAAGGTCAGTCATTTCTTTTTGCAAAATGAGATTGAAACCATGACGGTTTAATATTTATACAACTTTATTTTAGGTTTGATATGTATAGAAAATTTTTGAGGGGGTGCATGTCTCCATAACCCCTTAAATGGAAACTTTCTTGGTTTTCAACCAGCTCTGTATCATAACAATGTTTGTAGTATGTGTAAGTGAACTGTGGTACACTTCGCTCCATCTTACCAGCACCCAGATCTCCCTGCTCATCTACCAGCTCTTTTTACTGGCTTTATAGTTCTGTTGCTCAAACTACAGATTTTACTTCTACATCTTTGTGTGCCTGCCACCACAGGATTCAAAGAGTATAGAAGCAGAGTGCTCTCTCTCAAACTCAAATAGTAAAGCTAGGTAGTGTTGCTCAAATGAACCAATACACTGTTCCTGCATTGCCTATTTCTCTCCAGAAACATATTTTAGCTTACTGTGTAACTGTAACATGAGATTGTTTGTTACCAGCCAGCTGCCATATTGTTTTCTGTGCCCAAACAGATGAGCATACATTACATCACCCATCAGTGGATGCGTTTATTAGTGCAATGCAGTGCAGTGCATTCTTTTAGTTGTAGGTGTTCTACTGCTTGAGCAAAAGCAAATGCCTCAGCCCTTTTCCTTGGTTTTCTCCTGTGATGTAGCACCAATTTCAAAAGTTTTTGCGTCTTTTACTGCATAGACAACCCAGTTTTATGAAGAGACCATCTTCCCAGCAGTGGAATACTTCATTAAAGCACAAACAAGTATACTCAGCTATGCAGATGACACAAGATTATATTTAAACCAACAACAAATAACAGATTCCAGCTTTAAGTAGCTGTCATTAGATTGAAAATGAGGACATCCTGGTGTTTTAATTATGCCAACAAAATTAAAGAAAGCTGTCTGTTCATGTCCAGAGTCAACAGACTCAGTCAGAGAAAGTGGCATCAGGGAATGTCATTTCTTTCTTGTTTTTTATTCTTCAATATTGGAAAGATTTCCCACAAGAAATTAAGTGAGCTCAGGGACAGATACTGATAAACATCTTTTGTGTGGTTCTCATTTTTCAGTTCCTCTCTGCAGATCTATATTGATAAAGCAGTGTACTCCAACAGCTGGCACTAAAGGCTTCAAATTTAATACTAAATGCTATGAAGGCCGTTTAAAGCAGCGGTGTGAGAGGACAGGGCAAAGGCACTGGAATATGAACTTGGATGGGGGGTGGAAAAATCACATGTGGTGCGTCTCTTGTGACACATATGGAAAGTCCACTATGTACTATATCTTACCTGGAAAAATGAATGACTTCCATATGCTACTGGTTTACTAACTGACATGGTGTGTGTGTGTGTGTGTGTGTGTGTGTGTGTGTGTGTGTGTGTGTGTGTGTTTCCATGGACTCCAGTGATTTGGAAATATTTGTAACTCTGCCTAAAACACTCTCTTGGATGTACCGCTCACATTTCTATACAAGCAGAACAATCTGCCAACTCAAGCTGGTATCAAAGAACATTAAGTACTTTAACTTCCAGTGCAAACATGTGATCAAATCCCACGAGCACCTTTCTCAATTTTGCCCTCTGGTTCCAAATTAAACACTTTACAGACTGGATTTGGTCATTTTGGTTAGTTTTTGTGTTGTTTTTTATCTGTGAGCTGTCCTTTGTATGTGGCTTTTTGTGTCTACAGTTGTGAACCACATTTCCCATGAGTACTTGCATAAATAAGCTCATGTGAGCTCTCTCTGATGTCATTATGAGCTTTGACCCTCTTGTCAGACATTTGCCATAGTAAAGACCAAAATCTTTTAATTAAATCCCTGCATGGACATGGGCCGTGTATTTCTTTCTCACGATTTGATGTTTTTGGCCTCCGTGCACATTTGCATTTTGTCTCGTCTAGACTACATGACATACGGTTGAGTAAGATTATGCCACAAAACCAGACATTTACTGACAATGTCAATGTTATTTTGATTTTCTTACTTTCGAAACAGAACCCAGAGGTTCACCTCAGCTCTCCTTCTCCTTACCGAAAAAGGGAACACTTAGTGGAGGCTCCATTTTCTAAATCTGGCCTCATAAATGTCACATTAACTCCTCATTTATCAAATTAAACTCACATTTAATGTCCATGTTATGCTTTTCGAGGAAAAAAGGGGAGGAAATCCTCACTTATTCATTTGAGAATGCAGGAGCACTTGATGCAGTGGCACACAGGAAGGAGGTCTTCAAAGAGCAGCATGGTGTGTGTGTGTGTGGGAAGTAGAGTTGAGGTCTTCAAAGAAAACATGACGAAAAAATTAAACTTAAAGTAGCAGAAAATTATGAGAAGAATCTAAGTTTATCACACACGTCATTTCCGTCTTGGCATCCATCAATGGCATCTCTGGATTTTTGCCTTGATACACAACTGGCCTTATCTCAGCTTTTTTCCAGACTCTTGATGGAGCCCTGCTGCTCTTTATGGTCAAAGGGCAAAAAAGGTCACAAGTCGGGGTCAGAGGGCAATTTCTAAAGTGTGTGTTTGTGTGTGTAAAAAGGGTTAGAGTGGCAGTTCAGTGACCGAAAAAGAAATTCCAGATGCTGAGGAATTTTGTCTTTACTGGGAATTTTGTGTGTGTCAGTAAGAGGAGAGGTCATGAGAACAGCAGAAAACACACACACACAAACACACTTCCCAACTTCCTTTTACATACTTGGACCAATTCCCAAATTTTTACAGATAGCAGCGACTCTGTTTTATCAATTCCATCCGCTTTTTAGTATCTTGACCCTTGAACACAGCCATTAAACTCTGGACTTACTGGATACTTTCTTTCCTGCAAGTGCAACTTCACTTTCCAAGAAACTGTGACTCGCCCAGAAATTCCTTCTTTTTAGGAAGAAAAAGCCTCAGGAGCAACATCAACTCCACAGAACACTAACACCTTCTCTTAAAGAAACAACAGAAATGAAATACTCCTCAGACTGCGAGCCATTAACGGGGCTTTCGCACCTTGAGTTTGGATTCTTTGGGCTGAGCTATAGTGGAAAAGTTTACGTTGTCACAATTACAGGCAATCTAGGGCTTGTAAATGAGAGACACATGGATTCATAAGTACATCGTGTTTTGGAGATTTTGGTGATGAATTTGGGGGTTTAAAATAAACCTACTGGCAGCCCCTGTAACTTTCACAGAACATTAATGTTCACATCAGTTGAAACATAATTGATAGTTGCTATGGCTGCCAATATTAAAACGCTAAATAATTCTCAATTTTTCGTGTGCATGTTGTCTCAATTTTCAATTTCATGTTGTAAAAATAAAAATGTCTTGTTTTAAGCAAATTTTGATTGAAAATTAAATGGAATTGGCCTTTTTCACGATGTGTTTAATGATAACAGTTTACCTCAAAGTTGGACACTGTGGTCCCCTCTTAAAAATCTAGACAACTCTGTTATATTTTGGAAAACTGGCACCATTAAAAGTCTGCTGAATTAGCTTTTAGCAGTTCCTGCTTGCAGTGCAAATTCTATGTATAGACAGCTATGTCTGAATTGAATACTGAAGACAACTTTAAAAATGCGATGATTCTCAACTAAGTTCTGATGGTACAAGGTATCCTGACATAATTAAAAAATTGAATTATTATTAGAAATGAAAAGAAAAGAATTCAAATTTAGCAATTAAATGCCAATTTCAGGTTTAGGCTGCATATTATAAGTAACTTAAGAATGTAAATGAAAAGTAAAATTTTCATCAGTATGTCATTTACATTTTTATTTTGGCAGTTGAAAAATTGGATTTTAAATTCAAAATTTCAATTTAGTCAAATATGAAAATTAAAATTCAATTAAATGATTACATTTAATTATTGGCAGCCATTGACTTCCGTAAATGTCAGGAGTTTGTCCTCACTTTGTTTTGTGGGGCTTCCCTTCCGGCTGTCAAATACTAACATTGGTCTCGGTGAAAGCCTTGAACCTCGCGTTTTGGGGTCATTTCCTGTTTTTGTTCTGATTACTATCTCAATAAGTCTGCAACAGAGAAGATGGAGACTCGCATTTCATTTATTTGGTTTCAGCAAAGTTGAAATCTGGTGTTGTTCTCACCTTGAACCAAAGGAAAAAAATGAGTCTTTTGATCATCATTTACTTGGAAAAAAAAAGAATCCCAGTTAAAACCAAAATAAAGGAAACTGTAACAGGTAGGGAGTAAAATGAGACTCCATGTCATATTAGAAACAACAGTTTTTTTTTTTTTTTTAATATAAAATTGTCTCCTCGGGTGTGTAAAATGTGTCAAATTCCCTTTCGTCATGTTGTATTAAGAGTGATTTTTCAGCCTCGAGAAAACTGAGACATGATTTGGTTTACAGTGACCCTGTCAGTGAAGTTACACCGACACACTCACTGCCTTCATGGTTAACAAGTTTGTGACAACACCAGCGGTTAGTTTAGCAGTCTGTGACATGTTCATTCTGAGCAGCATCCTGGGAAGAGGTCATGTTGACCATGAGCTCTGTCCAAAACACAGAGAGGAGCTTAGCTTGCAGAATCCTCCATTCAGACTGTCTTTATCCATGTGAAGACGACAACGTTAAAATGCTTTAATCACCACAGAGACTTCCGTGTCATGTCAAGAATGGCTTCAGTACCCAAACTTAAAACTCCTTGAGGCCTCTTCCATTTTTCTTCAGCCTTCCATCAACAAAGGAGCAGAACCTTTATATTTCCATGGAAGCTCTCTTATCTTGATGTTTATAGTTCCATGCTGCGATCAAAGAGTTGTGGACGACTTGACTTTGGAGGAGAGGACCTGCCTGAACCTCCTCTTCAGCTCCTGCATGTTGGGAGATTTGGGTCTAGCTAGGTGGAGGCCTCCTCTTCGTTTCTCCCCGTTCCCTCCTCCCAACGCCCGGATCACCTGGGACACAGAGACCACAGTGACTCACTGAAGTAAAGCCAGATCTGAGACCAAGTTTACTTTGCTTGAACAGCCAAACACACTTGTTTAAGCTTGTCTTTTAATATATATTTTTTTTAAACTTAACTCTTAATTTAATGTATTCCTACTGTATGTCTGTATGTATGTCTGTATGATGTTCGAGATTTAACAGAACTAAGGTTTGAGAAGCTGCTCTCTTGAGCACCAGAAAAGGAAACAGTCTAAACACACTCTGATGTCATGAGCCTCTGGGTAAAACCTCTGTAATACCTCACCAGAAAAACAAATACACAGAACAGACCAATGTGGGCTGGTATAGCTCCTTCTGACCAAAAGACAAACATGGTATTTCTGTTTTGTTTTGGTGACTCTGGGCATCAGCGGGAAATATCCTGTAATTATGGTTCCCACAGGAAGTTATAATCCATTAAGGTTTCCTGGATTTAAAATAAATAACGTCCTGATATTTGCCTTTAAATGCCTTCATGAGAAAAAAAAGGGTTCTGCAGACATTAACAGAGCAACAATTGTTCGTACTTGTCCTCAACTGACAGATCAACAAACCAATAAATAGACAACAACACTAAAAGGTCCCACCTCCTGACAGAGATGTAGAAAGGCGGTGTGGACTCCTTCGTGGTTCTCTCTGGCCGAGGCCTCAAAGTAAACTCCTCCTGTGAGCAGAGGCAGTTCTCAGATCAGTTTTATCTTGCAGATAACACTCAGCATTCCTCGTTCATTAGGCAGCATGAAAGGTATAGTTTACATGGAGACAGAGATGTGTGTGTGTGTGTGTGTGTGGGCGTGTTATAATTGGATGGTGCATTAAGAGCTCTTTTACAAATTGAGGCTCTGATCAAGTTTCTGTGCAAAAACAAAACATTTTCACGCATTTGGATCTCATGGAGTTGAATAAAGATAAAGATAGTTAACTAGTGTTCAAGGTATAAAGTAAGCAACAATATGATGTTAAAACACCTGAACAAATGTAAAGGAAGTAGCCTCAAAATAGTGAATGAGGAAAACATAACTGAGCTGGTCAAAGCAGACTTCATGATGAAAGCACCTTATTTTAGGGCCCTGAAAACACATTTTATTTTCCTTTTTAGAACCTGAACTATGAATTTAGCTTATTATATCAAGAATATTTCATGTTATAAAGAATTAAACTTAAAAAATAGTAATTATCATGATCGTTACGTTTTGTCAAGATGGGCAGATCTTTACTGTGGACTCGTCTAAGAATGTCCTCTTTATAGCTGTAACTATCAACAGCCTCCTACAGCAGGAATACTCAATTTGCTTTGCTTGGGGGCCACTATTCCTAAAATGGCAGGAGGCCGGGGGTTAATCACAGCAGCCCCATACATGTATGCAGGGGTGTTTCTAGGATTTTGAACATTAGCGGTTTAGCTAGTATCTCTGTCGGTGGGTTTGGGGGTCGTCCACTAGCACTTTTTTGATAAACAAGCTTTATTTTGATGCTTTTTATGTGCTCTGGCACCTTATGTAAACTAAAAGTACAAAAACCCTTTCCAGTGTGAATCAATTTATTTAAAATGGTTTGGGGGGCCACTCAGCACTGTATCGGGGGCCAGATTCACTAGATAGTTGTATGTTGTATAATGGAAGAAGTATTCTAGCAATAACACAATATACAAATACTCTATTACAGGTCAAAGTCCTCCATTAAAATCTTAAGTAAAAGAAAAGTATTATTAGAGTATTTGAGTGTTGTATTGATCATATTTACATTATTTGACTATTTTTAATGATGTATTTACATGTAACATTTAATGCTGTCAATGTGGAGCTCATTTTAACAACTTAATACACAGTTGTGTAGTTTAATCTATAACAACCCATCGTATTCTTTAAAATCATGATATGTTTCATATAAAGAGTCTTTATCTGGAAAATTGATGGTGTATGAAATGGAAATATTTAAGTAGAAGAACATCAAAATTGTAGTTAATGGCGTAAATTGACTGAATTATTCCGCTATCAATGTTTGTGTGTATGCTTGTCCAGTGTAAAAATATTCTACACAACATACTGTGATACACAGATACACATAAAACATTGTTATTTTGAAAAATGGGTTAAAATTTTGCATGCCTTGTAACTGTACTTAAGTAAACGTACTGTGTGTATGTGTGATACTGCATTTTAAATATGTTATATTAGAAAGGGTGTGTGTTGTGGAGAAAAAGACCAAAATTATGTGGCAAAACAACAAAAGAAGGAGGAAGCGGAGGAGGAGGAGGAGGATGCCCCACCTAGAGAAGCTGCTAACGTCTCGCCTTCGTCTGCTGGCACCTGTCGGGCTCTGAGCAGGTCGCTCTTGTTGCCAACCTGCAGCAGATTACAGATTACAGGATAGATAAGATTATGGGGATTAGGGTTAGTAGGTGTTATTGTCTGTTCTAGATCGGAGTGAAAGGCTCTGACTAAGTGCTGATGCAAGTTGACACTTCAAATGAAATAACCCTTAGTCTGCGAACATTAAATCAACTAGAAAGTGCGACTTTCTCCTAATACATCAAAACATTTTGTACTTTTACAAACACAACGTCTCATCCCACTGACCAGTATAACAGGAATATTTCCAGAGGGGTGTATGCGCCTGACGTGTTGGTACAGCGGCTGGATGGTGCGGTAGCTGTTGTGGTCCGTGATGGAGAAAACCAGCACGTAGCCATCTGCCCAGTAGATTGACCTGGAAGTGCAGTTATGGTACAGTTATTACAGGATATTCCTTTAATAGTTTAAATCATATTTAGGTAGATAAGTCTGACCTGTTGATCTGCTCCTGGCAGTACAGACCTTCAGCATCATCCTAAGAAAAATAAAATAGACAAACGTATAAGTGTATAAATTATACAAAAATTTTAAGAGGTGTTTCACTGGTGGAGAGATGGTCTTTTCATAAAACAGGGCTGTCTATACAGTTGAAATTGGTGCGACATGACCTAGGAGAAGACGAAAAGTGCTGTGGTGTTTGCTTTTGCTCAAGAGGTAGAAAACCTACAACTACCAGAATACCAGTAACAGAAGCTTGGTTCATATTTGATCGGCTCTGCTTTATTTTACTGTGTCACCTCATTTTGTTCAGCCTCCATTTTTCACAATACAGGAAACAGTATGGCTCCAACTTCCTGTTCACAAACTCTCGCATTACAGCCAAACAGGGCACTAAAACAGGGTTCTGAAAATATTTTAAGCGAGAAATCTTGGTTTGACTTTTATCGGCACTACCGAGTTTTACAGTTTGGTCTGAGTTTGAGAGAGACAAAGAGAGGCGGGTCTCTCTCTCTCGATCCACTTCTATAGACCCTTTTACTGTTAGTAAATGGTATGACATTTTTTGGTGGGCGGGGCTTAGCTGGAGGCAAAACAATTCTCCACAGACATTAGTTAGCACTAGCTAGCAAGTTCTGTTGGCTTGTTTTTGACAGTGGAGGAAGATGATGCGAGTGATACGTTCAGAAATACTCATTCCGAGTGTTGGAGCGCACTATGGCACAAACTGGACCGTTTTAAACTTGAAGCGCTGTCAGAATGTACCGTTCGTTTATCCAGGGCACTGCACTTTCGGAGCAGCAGAGCGCCAAGCGGAGTGAAGTTGTGATTATCTTAACTGTTCAGTAATTCATGTAGACATTGAACGCTCTGTTTCTTCGACCAACAGGGTTCTCGTTTTATTGTAGAGTGTCAAACGGAATTAACTAACGCACCTTATCAGGTCGCTCACCAGGACCCAAGTGTAACTTGAAAGCAGCAAATCCTCTCATTTGAGAAGCTGCAGCAAACAAATATTTGACATTTTTGCTTCAATAAATAACTTTAAATATCAATAAAATCACCTGTCCACAGTAATAGCTTCTTATCAGTAAACAAAATGCCTTGAAGACTCTGCGTTGTTGAGAATGGAAACTGTCTGAAGTGGCTTCTTATTTTAAACACTTCCTCATTCCTCTGAGTCAAAGCAGCAGCGAGAGACTGATAGTGGAGACTGCTCAGCAGAAAACCATCTATCATTTTGCTTAACTGCTTTAAAATAACCTGTGATTACTCTCAATGGTGAAGCAGGAAATTGTGTGATGTCTAGTGCATTCCCACTGAGATCCCAGTTTGACACCAGACGTTAAATGAGACCAGACAATCTTTTCTTTACTGCAGCCAACTAGGTTTTGATACCTAAACTTAAAAAAAAGGCAGCTGAAGTGTCCACAGCTATCCAGAATCATTTAGATACATCATCCCGAGCAGCATAATGTGAGCTAGCAGGTGGTGATTTTACCGAAAAGGCACATTGCCAAGACAAATGGCTGTTTATGGACACACACCAGCTGGTTCAGAGTTTGAACTTGTGACTCCCAACCCACCAGACCACCCAGCTGTCAGTTCAGCAACAACCAGACTTCAGGTTGGGCGACTCCGATACACACTGGGTCCAAAACATATCATCTGTAATCACGAGTTGAAGATGAGTTCAGCTTTCCCTCTAAAAATCTCTTTTAACAAATCCTCCAGAAGCTCGGTAACTTCTCGACCTCTCTGCCTCCGCACACCAATTATTTCTGTCTAATCTCTAGGAGCCGGTCACCATCAACCTCCATCCTGCCAGGAGGGACTTCCTCATCCTCCGTTATCTTCCCCCGCTGGAGGAAATGAGCAGCTCTGAGGCCTGGTTTTGTAAACAGACTGGCGGTGTGGAGCAGGGTGAGCCGTGTTGCACGTTGCACTCATTATATTCAAAGAGATGGTCCTAGGGTCACTTCCTCTCACTTCAAATACATTCCTGAAATTGCTTTTAAGATAAAGTGGCAGCTTTTTTAACGTCTTTAATGAGCTAAGCTTTTAGGTAGAGCATTGAAAAAAACAACATCGAACAAAGACCTTGACGTTTTAACCCCATTTGTCAATTATAGGCGCATATGCACATTTTAAATCTTAATGTAAATGCAAAATGTATGCTTGGCTTGTGATTTACAGTCAGCCAATTACTAAATATACAATCTCGGCTGTTGGTCTGGCAATGATGAACCTCTGGGGACGAGGGTCAACATTTTGGGCTGATCCAGTGTAGCCAGTGGATATATACGAGTCAAGACTTCCTCCTCTACACCTGTCAGCTAGGCTAATCTCTATAAACAGATATACACATATGAATGCAGATACATTTTTTAAAACTATCATAAAGCCAAACTGTCATCAGACAATAACCAATTAGTTCCGAGATTGCGTTTCGGCCAATGTGTTCTGCCTCTCATGACGTACTAACCTGTTGTTCAAACGTTACTAGCCAACACAACTCGGACTACAAATGGAAAACCACAACAATTCTGATACCAAAATCTTTTCCATTGCTTACATATGCAGATATCTGTTCATAAAGATTACCAAAAATGGAAATATACTTCATTTTAAAGGTGAAAACATCCTAAAGATAATTTTTTGTTTGGACTTCTGTGCCACAGTTGGTGTGTTTCCATCCATCCCTTTTCATGAGCATTTTCAATATTGGGCATAAAAAACAATGAAAAAATCTTGAAATATTGCAAAAAAGTTTATACTTTTGGGGGAGGTGGAAACGTTTGAGTATTGATTAAAGGTAAATGCAGCTGAGTACAATGGAAACCAACCTGGTTTCACTCCAAATTTGTCAAGAACTGCCTCTTGGGCAGTGACTTGCAGCGTCAGACACTGATGAAAAAAGCTGTCCTTTAACATCGGCATGATACGCGGCCAGTCACTGTCTTAGTGTAATGGCGCTTGGTGGCGTCAAGGGGAAATGTGGCGGGACAAGAAAGAAAGTTAAGTGAGTGGGGTGGGTAGGAGGGATGGTGGATGAGTCCAGCAAACACTGACCTTCACCCGAGATCGGTGTTCAGGTCCTGTAAGATTATAAAGCCAAACCCTGTTCTTTTTTTCTAAACCCAATCACATGTGTAAGTTTTTGGAGTTTTTGGACAAAACTGTACTGATGTAGTGCGTTTATTTTGAAAGAGACTATATGTAAACGTTCAATTTCCTGTGAAAACGGAAGTGTGTTTTGAAAGAAGACAATGCATGTAACAGGCAGAACTTGACACGGCGTCCCAGAACATCAACAACCAACGCACCCAGGGTACCTTGCACGCCATATATGGAAGTGGAAAGTCCATGATTAAAAATCAGTTTATGACGAGGTCGGAGTGAGAATGTGTTGTGGAAACAGAAATGACGTACTGTCATTGCATTGGCCACTGCAAGCAGCAGAACTCTTCCAAGGACAAATAGCTGTAATAATAGCTCTTCAAAACTCTATCTCCAATGTCCAGTACTCTCTCTGTTATTATACATCCATTGTTTTCCTTTGTTTCACCTTTGACTGATGCTGTTTTCATTATCTTGTTGCGCCATCTTCTGCAGGCTTCTGACCAGAAAATTGGCGCCACCCACTGCTTACCTCAATAAACCACCTTCCAATATTCACATAAGAGTAGTGGATGGAAAAGCGCAACAATTTGCATTTTCTTTTGCCCGTTTTCTAAAAAAGTTGGTTAAAATTTGTGCAAAGTTTGATTGCAATCCAACTAATGCCACACACAAGCAGTGTTGAGGCCAGCTCCTTATGCCTGCTACTTTCAGGCAGCCTTAGGACGCAAAAGCAGAAGGGGAAACATTGTATGTTGTTATATAAATGGAAACAAACTGAACACGATAGCGCACAGTGCGGCGACGGCACCCTTCTATGATGAAGTCTGTAGTGACGTGACAATACACGTCAACCTTTGGGGGATGTTTTTTCTGGTAACGTACTGGTGGAAGTACGTTACTAACTTGTTCATACTGCTAGACACAACTGCAGAGAGCAAATTCTTTAAGTGCTAACCATTTCAAACTCTTGCATAGTCCCATGTTGAACGCAAACTGTAGGTCTTATTAAATCACTAAGCTATTCCAAATGCCTGTCATTGGCCTGCCATTCCTCAGTTGAGACCACAACCATCTTACTCATCCCACAAGCAAGTTAACACTATGACCCTGAACCTATTAAGCTTTTTGTCTGCATCTCTCTCATTAATTCCTTGTGCAGTTGTTGACTAACAACACACTCTGAAGACAACATTTTGTAATGGAAGGAACATTTTGGCACGTTGTTAAATGATGTTTGAGCATCGCCGTGCAAAAACAACACAGTAATGAGCTCTCAGCATCAGACATGTTGCCCAGAATAACAAAAATTAAGAATCTTGTGAGAACTTTAACAGACTTTAAGTTGGACGCCAGCTGACGAAGAAGAGAAGGAAGCAGTTGTTTCAAGTCTTCTACAAAGGCAATTGATGCGACAAATGTGTTTCCATCACCGTTTCAGCACATCACGTCTCCATAAAGTGAAGCAACAACCACCTCCAGCTGAGGTTGTTTACATTCAGCCGTGTCAGTCCAGACATTCTGTTGCTAATGCACATGTAAACTCTGGAATGGAAACATGGCTGCCGTCTCTGTGCCTTCATCAGTTACCTGGAGAGCGACGCAGGGAGTATCCTGGATCTGAAGCGACACTTCCTCCCCATCCAGTGTGACCTTTCTGGAGTAGAGCGCTCCTGTGGAGAATGAAAGAGACAGGATGAATGAGTGGATGGATGAATGGATCAATAGTGGAGAGGGAAATCAGTCACTAAATGCATTTATTTCTGCAGCTCGGTTTGACAAATGTTTCTCGTTTTATTACAGACAACATGGGTGTAAAAAACTCACCAGTGTTTGCTTCATAGTCCCCGATGAACCTCTTGGTCAGAAACCTGACAATCAACGCTGAAAGAGAGACACAAAAGATGTATAAGAAACCCCTCCAACCTGCTGCAACCTACTGACCCATATTGCATTTAAACATTTGCAGGTGTTGCAATAATTTCTCTTTTCTGTGACACATGTTTTTGACTTTTATAGGAGAGAGACGAGCCAAACAAACAGGCCCAAAGTCTGAAGTAAGAAAATGATTCACCAGTACCCAGATCTGATGTTGCAATCCTTCATGCGTCACCTTTGTACTGGTAAATGATTGTCTCATATATCACTTGTTTTGCAGGGATGTTGGATGGACTCCTGCTGACAGTGGGAGGCCAGTTTCATTTAAGTAGGAGCTTTTTTCCCATTAAAGGATAACTCCACAGATTGGACACATTAAAATGCTGCAATGTCATGAAGCTGGGAGACTCACAAGATGAAGAACAGCCACATTCAGAGCAGCAAAAGTCAAGATATCCTCACTTTTAGTTCCTAGTATGGGTCAACCACCAAAAAACCCCTGTATCCTACATTTCCCATAATGCAACGTGAAAGCATCTCTTCATTCCCTCCCTGTTATGTCTTTCTAATGTTCCACTTTCCACTTCAATTTGTTGTCTCTGAGCCCGAACTGACATAACCCTGATGACATCGCAATGACATCATCCGAGTTGTTTTCTCCGACTATTAAAAAAGCTCCCTACAGTGACACTGTTTTCACATTCTGAATAGTACTCCCTGCAGTGAGTAAAATAAACTATAAAACTCAAGTACAGCTACATTACCTCCTTTTTTTACCATTAAATGAAACTTTAGTCTCGTCAGGCTAAAGCCTCATCGTTAGAAACAAACATTAATAATTCCCTGAGGTCTATTACTAATTGTAAATCGCTCACTTATCACCATTTGGACAAATTAGCTGCTTTTAGTAGGCTTATTCACTGCTGCTCTGCTTATTCAGTAATTCTGAAAACCCTCAATGTGATCAAATGTTTGTGAATTTTAAAGTGAAAGAACTGGAAAAATATATTCATCAACAAACCCTTCTCTTTTGTTTTTACGATCTTTCTAGCCCATATTGTAAATTTAGTATTTTTCATTTTATTATAATTAAATATGAATATTTTTTGTCTCTTTGAGTTGGTTACATTCAGTGGTGGTACATTTATTTAAGTATTGAGCTTAAGTATAGTTTTCAGGTACTTAGCCTAGTCTCTTTTACTGCGCCCTTGTGGCTACACCTTTTGACAAAGGCCCGTCTCAGTTAGACGCCTGGGGTCTTATTTAAGAACATTGTGTATGCACAAAACAAGTCCAGAAAGAGGCGTACGCTACTTCCCACGCAAAAGCTGCGCTCTCTAAAAACAAACTTGATGGGAGAAACTTTGACCCATGCTGACGAACATTTTGGAGACAGGAAGTTACCGACACAGATGGTGAGGTGGGAGAGTCTTTGTAGACTGTGTTGAATATTTTTTGCCGCACGCCATTTTTTGCTTTTGTCCTCACATACATTTTTAGTATGCATTGTTTTATAAACAGACAGTTCATTTTTATAGAAGTACTTCGGATCTATAAAAACAGGTTGTTATCTACCTCAAATTATGTGTCCATTTCTAGATAACCCTGTAAGTTATTCATATTCCTTTAGTCCGTAAGAGCCCTCAGATGTGCTGTCTGTCAGAGCTAGATCAAATGAATGATTCATAATTTATATATTATCAGAAGCCTAATTTTTAAACAAGTCATACTCGTACTGGTTTAAATGAATAATTTGATTGTATTTCATGATCTCTGCTGAGCAGCAGTTTTGTGTGAAAGGAATTAAAAGCCTGTCCCAAATATAGGCCTGTTGATTTCAGTGATTTAAGCAAAAAAACAGCCTGGGCTATTATTTGAAGTTTTACAGTTTTTATATTTCATATCTCTTTATATCCTCCTGAAACTCGAACTTTTGTTTGGTATGCTTTTTAAATTTCTCTGAGCTATCTGAGATCAGTAGGACCTGGTAAGTATAAAACAACGATAATTAAGTTCTAATGTCCCCAGACAAGACAATAGTAAAGTCCCAACGTCTTCAAATGAGTACTTCCTTAATTAACAGCGTCTCAGCTTGTTTCTGTTGCTAAAATTGGTCAAATTTGTTGCCATATCAAACTACAAACATTATTAATCATAAATAAACATGTCTCAACCATAAAATGTGATCAGGTTTTGGACCTTGTCCACTTTTGTGTCAGGATTAGCTGCAGACTGATTTGGCAGAGATGGCTGCCATTTTGTCTTTACATGGATTATTGTATTCTGCTCTTACTACCACTTCATGACACAAAACATGTCTATGAAGAAGGACAACAGGTCTGAGTTAAGTAGAATAAAGTATACGGTCAAGAAAACCAAAAATGTGATGTCCTCATATGAGGACACAGGGTCTCAGGAGGATATATTATCTGAAGCCTATTTTTTAAACAAGCAACATTATACTCGTTTAAATAAATAATTTGATTGTTATTATCGATCTTTGCTGAGGAACAGTTTTGTGTGAAAAGAACTGTCCCAAATATAGAAGATTTACGGTATTTTCATTTCATGTCTCCTTATATAATTCTACTCTGCTACATTTCAGAGGGAAATATGATACTTTTACTCCACTATAACATGTTACTTTCATTTATGTTGAGATTTAACATACAAATAAAATATGTGTGCTGAAAATTAAATTACCCTGCTCTAAAGTGTGTAAAATACACTTTAAACTAACACATATATAAAACAATAATCCAAAAATATAATGCAGTGTGATGATCATAACACTGAAAGGTGTCACTCTGCATACAAGTGATACTTTTTCCAGATAATATTTTTGCACTTTAAATCATGTAAATATATGCATGCAGGACTTTAAGTTGCATTGGAGTATTTTTAAAAATATTTTGTTTTACTTAGGATATAAATACTTCCTCCACCAGTGATTATAATTAATAAAAACTAACTTATGTATTTTTCTAACACACACACAAAAATGCAAAATGTCGCCCCCTGTCGTTCAGGTTTGGTTATTCAAACATTTCCACTATTTTCCTTCGATATTCCTCCTCTATTACACAAATATATCACACTGATATTTGTAACAATAACAAGCTGCATGATGAGGGGGTTAATTTACTGTCACATATTATTAAAGTGCATGAAATCCCAAACATGTTAATCCCTTCAAGCCATCTGTTGAATCCCACTCTCAGATTGTTCGGACAAACTTCCCTCATTTATCTGAACTCTGTCTTCCTCCCCTCCCCAGCTCTCCCCTCCATCCATACCGGTTTTCCCGACGTTGCTGGCCCCCAGCACCACAATCTTCACCGTCTTGTTGGGCACACAGTCCAGCAGAGGGTACTCCGGTATGGGGACCAGCAGGAAGTTGCCAGACCCGCTGCTGCTGCTGTTCATGGTTCCCGGTGCAGGGTCAGAGGCAGTCAGCCGCATTTAGCTCCCCTCTGCTCTCAGATCAGATCTGCTTGATGTGGGAAAATCACAGTGTCCGGTAAGACCCCCGTCCTGCCCCCGTGGAAAATCACTCCAGTATTCCCATTATGTTCCTGCACAGACAGCGAGGGAGCTCCTCAGGTATATCCTCTTGTTTGCTCTTGCTCTTCTATAATTCCTGCAGAAAAAAAGCAGGTTTCCTTTAAATAAAGGTGCAAAATTCCCAAATATTTTCCAAGTATTCCAGCTCCACTGCTGAGTTTTCCCTCTGAAAAAGTTTTAACCCCTCCGTGGATCTGTCAGCAACAAAAACTCGTCGCTTTACTCCCTGAAATACTGAAATCACATCTCAGTTTTAATGTAAAATGCATAATGAGCTGCAGAAGAAGTACTCCGGTTCACACCGACTCCAGATGCTGCTGACTGCGGACAGAGAGCAGAGGGAGGGAGGGAGGGAGACTCTGAACCATCCCCTCTAATATTCCCATGAGACCAGTCTAAACTGGGCTCTCTCCAGTCTGACTCACATATCATGAAGCACCCCGGGGCCAGTAAACAAGGAAATGAAGGTTTACAATAATAAAGCTGTAAAAGAAATTAGATGAAGACGAGACTGTAGGTGGCAATAAATATTTTATTCTGCTTTAATTAAGCGGAGAGAGAAAACAGCACCAACTCATCGGTGCATTATGATGTATGGAAGCCCATTAGTGCCCAGAACAAATGAATACAATTTGGGAATAAAAAGTTATTATTGTGATTGATTGATGGATGGTTATTTTTCTATACCTTTAAGTTTACACAAATGACTCAATGTAAAAAAGATATGATTGTGATGGCTGGAATTATTAAAAACCATGATGGTTCAAGTCAACATTATTCAATATCACTGGTTAATTTGTAGGTTTATTCAACATTTTGGGACACTGCTCCCATAAATTTAATTAAATTAAGACTAAGCTGATATCATCAGATAAAAATTGTCTAATGAAGAGCAAGACATTTGGAAAATTAAAATCTAAATAAAAAAATTAAAATACATTATTATTCTTTTTTTTTTTTTTTTTTTTTTTTTAGTAAATTTAAATTACTTTTTTTTGTCTCTTGCATGATCTCTTATCCAGCACTTTGTTTTTATCATCTGGATGTGCATGCTTTAGTCAACTTTTTTTATTCAACATTTTGACTCACTATTTTATAAAATAACAAGTGATAACTCTTAAAATCTAAAGTATGAGATTCATAAAGTCAAGATTTTGTGTAAACACTAACACTAGCTACCATTTTGTTTTACGATTTATCAACGTTTGCTTTTTATTATTTGGTAAAAATGAGCTTCCATATGATCACATACAACACATGGTGGGAACAGATATCAGGAAAAGGAAAAGTACATATATACAGTATATAAATATTTCTCAGAGTTTAGTACTTATGGGAGAATGAAAAGCATGAAACTAAGAAGGAAAATGTAAGGAACAAAAACCATAAAAAACAACTCTAAAATAAATAAATACATTATATGTTTATATACACACATAGAATGATTTTTCAAGGTTAAATTTTTTTTGAAATGGTGCCAAATCATTAAATAAATAAATAAAAATCTTTTAATCACCTTGTTGTATTTTCAACAGAATAAAATAAATAAAAACAGCGGTAAACCAGTATACAATAGGTGGAAGAAGTACTCAGATCTTTTCCTTGGGCTAAAATATCAATAGCTACCACAGTATGAAAATACTATATTACAAACAATAGCCCTGCATTCACAATTTCAAGTAAAAATACAAAAGTGACACCATCAAAATACTCAAATTACTAAAGGTAAAAGTACTCATTATGTAGAGTGGCCCATTTCAGAATGATGCACATTGTATTATTGGATTGTTGCACCTTGTAAAAGTATAGTGGGTTTAATTACTGTACTTTAGCCTATATCATAATGAAGTTTTATGTTATCTTAACCTATGTGTAGAAAATATTTCATAGGTATGTTATTAATCTGAAGCTGCAAAGTAACAGGTAGCCAAAATAAGCTTTAAATTATTGTAGTGGAGTAAAGGGTAATGTTATATTTCCCTCTGACATGACGGTCTGGTGAAGTAAAGGTATTAAGTAGCAGAAAATGGAAATACTCAAGTTAAAGAGGGTTCACATACCTCAAAATTGTGCTTCAATACAGTACTCGAGTAATTGTACTTAGTTACTTTCCACCACTGTAGTGTTAGTAGGCTTTATGAGCTATTATGTGATATAAGGAAGGGGACAAAGTTTGGGTCATAATGGAACAGTGATATCTAAACAAACTGACCAAAGCACCGCCCGCCGGTTTTACCCCCGTGTCAAGAACTGAACGAACCGAAGTGCATCTGAGTTTTGCGTCGGCGACACTCCCTCATATCAGCCTCACCAGACTGGACGAGAGGAAGCTGACAGACACGGCCAGTAATACCGGAAGTTACGTTTCTTACATTCAAAATAAGATACAACAAATGCAAAAAAAAAAAAAAATAAATAAAATAAAATAACTCACTGGCTTTTTCTGGGGCTTTAAATCACATCTCATAGTCTTTCTTAGAACATAAATGGTGTGGAAAAAAAATCACAAGTTGAAGCAACATAAATTACCTGTGTCAACTAAAAGAATATTTTTGCTAACAAGATGCAGTGAAGAAAAAAGGACATGTTGAGAAAGAGTACATGACGCAGCTCATCACAGTTTGTCCCTCCACATGCGTTAGATTTTTTTTATTTACTTAGGCCTATATTAATGAATCCAAGTCCAAAAATTCCTATATAACATCAGAGAACACAAGAGGTATGAAGTAGGACTGGCTAAGACAGCCCATATTCAGTAGTGGAATTTACTCCAGTACCGCTGGCCTGTGTAAGTACAGTTTTGAGGTACTTGTACTTTACTTGAGTTTTTCTATTTATGCAACTTTCTGCTTCTATTCCAACACATTTTATAAGGTAAAGTACATTTTACTCCACTGCATTTATTCATTAGCTTTAGTTCCATTTCACATTTATATTATTAAGACAAAATATAAATCAACAAATAAATGGTTGTATATTATTATAGGATAAGCTACCAGTAGTTCATAAAGCGGTCAAAATTAGTTTCACCTTTACCTGCTGCACATAAATGAGTCAATAATTATAAAGCCTGTAGTTGCAACATTGGTTGATTAATCGATTATTTGATTGACAGAAAAATCTATTGCTAACTATTTTGGCAATCAATCAATGTGAAATTAATGTAAGTGATTTTTCAAGCAAAAATGCCAAAAATGTGACATTTCCAGGTTCTCAATTTTAAGGATTTGCTGCTCTCCCTGTCTAACATTGTAGTAAATTTAATATTTTAGGGTTTGTAAATGGTGGTTGGAGAACACAGAACATTTGATGAATTAACTTTAGGCTCTAGGATATTTTAAAAGGCTTCTCTCACTGCTTTAGCTGTTTTGTAAAACAAATAATTGATCCAATAATCGTGAAAACAATCTTCAGATTAATTGGTAACTAACATGCTTGTTAGTTGCAGCCAGGGGCGTTGCAGTTGGGGGAAACGTGGCACTGATTGCCAGGGGCCCTAATGGGTGAGGGCCCTCGAAAAGCTTGGAATTTAAAAAAATGTTTTTTTTATTATTATTTTTTTTTATTTTATAAACAATCCAAACTACACAACTACATTATGACATAACATAAACACTGATTGACACATAGACCCTGTGGACAGTAAAGTAGAAAAATAACAGCAACATAAAAAGGTCAAACAAACAAACAAAACAAACAAACAAACAAAAATGGTTTTGTTTGCATTTTTTTATTATAAGAAATTAATGCCACAACTGAAATTATATTGGGAAATTAATCAGTTAAAAGACTAAGCTTTGTATAAAGAAGTGGTGGAAGCTCTCTAAGGGCCCCTCTCACTCTTAAAAGGTGAAAAATAGTTTCAACCACCCCTGCACTAGACGTTATCTCTAAATGCAGCACAAGCCTAGTGAATGGCCAACTTGCACCATTATGTCTTATGCCAAGAAAGGGAAATTAGGGTTCCTAAAAAACAAACATAAAAGAAACTGACTTTGTAAAAACTTTCAGGGCGGGGGGCCCACAGTGACTGCTTACAGATATAGGCCCCAGAATATGGTGCTACGTCCCTGGTGGCAGTCCTAAAAATGTATATTATTATGAAGTGGGCCGTTCTGCATAATGAGTACTTTTGTTTGCTAATTCTTTTGTATTAGAATTAATATTAAAAATGAAAAAATAAGAAAATATGTTTATTATTTATTCATTTGGCGTGTTATTCTGAAATACCGGACCGGAAGTGGTGGATGCTCCTGAGTGTATGTTAACGGCAGTAACCAACAGGGCAGAAGGCTCTCCCGGAACTCTGCAGCCGCATCGGCTCTGATTATTTCAACATCGGGGTTCGGTCCAACATGGCGGCTTACGGATGGAAATACTGATGACAGTCCGAAAGATCGCCTCGATTTGTACGATGGTAAGGAGCTGCTTTCCGGCTTTAGCGTTGGTGTGTGTGCGCCGCGCCTCTGTCCGGTGCCCGGGCTGCTGAGCCAGGACAGCGAGAGCTAGCTGCTGTGGTTAGCCTGTTTGCTAACATCACAGGGCAACATGATAATAACACACAGTGGTTTCCAGAAAGTTGTAGCGTGTTAACAGTTAGCTCAGCAGCTCCGCGGATACTCCGGGTCAGTTTAATTAACAGGGTGGTGTTAAATTAGCTTGTTTTGTAGTTTATTAGCCTGCTTGTAGTTTGTTTATGCGAGAAGGGCAGGGTTGACCAACGGGCGAGAACTAGCTAGCTTAGCTGGAAGCGTATCTCTGCTCCCAGGGTCCTATGTTCCCTATCTCAGTGTCCTGTCATTATGACTCATTAAGGAGACCTTTTAAAGTCCCCAGCAGTGTTTTTCACCAGGTCAGATGTTAAATGTATGTTTCCCTGGGTCAATATGTTGACAACACTCACCTACAGCCTGTAGCCTACTGATGTTACACTCCTTGAAACCTACGCCCTCAATCTGTGGGCAACACAGTTTCCCTGATTTTAGACACTGATATCTCCGCAGTGGCTGAATATATCTTCATCAATCAAACTGCATTTGAAACATACAACCCTTGGCTCGTGTTGCCATTTCAAGTGCGAAAATATCCCTCACCAATCTCTTACAGTTGTAGTTTATATCAAGAGACACGCTTGTCTGGGAGCACAGGACTGCTTAGCCTGCTAGTCCAACATTGTTTGCCCACACACACACAAATCCAAGTTTATATCCTTTATTATAGCTACTTTATTGCTGTTGCACTTTATAAAAAGATTTGTATGGTCAGTGAATGTAAACACCTCAGCCAGCTGACATTGCTATCTCTTAATGTGTAACTGATGAGGAAATTTCCTGTCATGGGATACACCCTGAATGTTTCCTCTCGACTGCTAATTTTCCCAAAATACGCAACACGCTCTTCTAACTAGGAGAGGCTCTTATGATGTAAGTATTTGTGAGGTTATATAAAAGATAAGTTAATATAGAGATAGGTGTGTGGTGCTTTTTTCCTTATCTCTCAGCAGTTTAACATATCTTATAGTCTAGCCCAGTTGGACCAATTAACCATGAAAGCTTGCTGTGCACATTTAATGCCTTAAGGATTTAAATCTGTAGCAGCCTTCTGCTCCTAAATGGCCTCTTAGAAGGCTTTAATAATATGATGCTGCATTGATCCTGGTAAGAGAACCTTAGAGGTCAGAGGTCAGGGTCAGTTGTGCCGTCAGCTGTAGCCGTAGCACAGATTCCCCAGTTGTAGGACAGCGACCTGTTTGAGCAGACAAGGTTAAAAAGGTCAGACGCCGCTTCACTTGCCCTCGTGGCATTTATTGTGACAGCTCCATCTTTGTGTCTTTTGCGGCGTAGCTAAGTCACAGGAGCGAGCAGAGGAGCTTAAAGCCAGCAGATTAACTTCTGACTGTAACTTATCCTGTTCCTGCCCGCTGCACCTTTCAGAGCTGACAGACGGTTAGGCAGATGCCGCGAAGAAGTCTGCTGCAGTCTTTTTTAATTTGTTAGCCTCTGCTGCTGGTGTGTGTGTGTGTGTGTGTGTATGTGCTGAAAAGAGTAAGCTGTGTGGCTGGAACATGCACGGCGTTTTAAAGACCACACATCCGACCTTGTAACCCTTAAGGCCAGCATCATTGTGGCAAATTACCAGCACCGACTAGACAAATACTAACAAGGCTAAATATTAGCTGTGTCTGGCAGGTTAGCTCAGTCTGTTTGCCACTTTGGCAGGCTACCAGTTGCTGCCCGGAAGGTATTTGTTTTTCAGAAAATCAATTTCACTGGTGAAGCCGTGAAAGTCACTGGTAGGGCTGCACAAGCCAGAGCTGGGCAGTTGCACATCAGTTTTGATAATGTAGCAGCATTTTGGGATGGCTGGTGATGTTTTTAGAGAAAGAAAAATATAGTAAACAGTCAATGGAGATGTGAATAGAGGTGTTTATTTCATTTTGCACTATATAATGACAAGTCCAGTCATATCAGTTAACTGTAATTCCACACTAAAGATGAGTGGAGGACAGCAGCTTAAAGTAGCCAGAATCCTAGGTGACGTCTCATGTCATAGGCCAGTCTTTCAGCTCTATGACTGCTTTTGTATAACAACTGTAGCTTCCAAATTAGGGGAATGTAGAATAAGCAGATTATTTAACACATTGATTGGGGCTAGATATTGAACCTCAGCACTTCTTTAATATCAGCTGAAATAAGTGTGTAGCACAGAGGAACAAAAACTGTCAGGCACTGAAAGCTGGCCGCAAATGACTTATCTTGTGTCATTATTCTTACACTGCAAAATATTTCCAGCAAGTTACAATGTGTAACTAATATTTCACAATAAATAACATTATTATTACCTCACAGGCTTTTACCGTGAGGTTTAACCAAATTCAGAATTTTATTGTGAAATTTATGCTGGTAAATATTGTAATTTTACAGAAGCATGCTGTTAAATCACAATAATATATGGAGTTTAACTGTGACATCACAGTGAAATACAGTAATTCTACAGGAGCATACTGCTAAATCACAGTAATCAACTGAAATTAGGAGTTTACAGGAACATACTATTATATCATGATAACTTAATGGGCTTTAACTGTGAGGTTACAGTTAAATACATTTATTTTACAGGAGCATATTGCTAAATCACAGTAATCAATTGTACATAAACTATAAAGTTACAGCTAAACTCAGTAATTTACAGGAACATACTGATATATCACAGTAATATGCAGGTATAACTACTGTGAGATCACAGTATACAGCTGTCATTTCACATCAGTTTACTGTAAAAATGGTGTTAATTCACTATGAAAGTAATGCAACTATCAGCCAGTAATTTAGTGCAAATGCACTGTAAAATATTTCACAGTGTATTTCCAAATTTAAATCAAAATTTTGCTTATTGTAGATTTTTTTATTCTTCCACTGGGGCTAACTAACTGGAAATGGCATTTGAAAGTTGAGAATGTTTGCATGTTCTGATGAATATTAAAGGAGGAAATCTTTTTTATATTTCTCAGGTATTGGTAGTGGGAGACGAAATTTTGGGTTGCGGGAGAAACCCATTTTTCCCGTTGAAGTTTTTTCAGGAAACTTTTTCCTTATCTGCTGAAAGGGTCAAAGAAACAAGCTTGCTTTAGAACCTCCCTAAAGCAAATTGAGATTTGTGATAGTGGGCTATATAAATAAAAATTGAGTAAGTAACCACCATTTTGGGGCTAAATTTTACTCTGATTACCTGATGATGCTCCATTATTGTAATATTACACTAAGTATTTACATAATACTACACATTCACACATTACAAGTGCAATACAATAAATGGTTCCCAGGAAAACAATATTTTTACCATGCATAAGGTTCATTGCAGTTTATGAATCATATTGTATAGGTCACCTTTGCTCGTAGTCTCATTTTGAAAACATGAAAATATGATTAGCATACTAACAGGAAACCATCACTAACTAAATGTGCCTGCACCACAAACCAAGACTGACCCTTCACATCCTGAGACACATGACACAGTCAAATTTACCTTTCATATTAATTTAAACCTTACTTTTGTCTTTTTACGGATAATCTAACTCTTAGTCAAACTTGAATAGAATATTAATCTAGCTTTATTTTTCTCCTGTGTGATATGTCGAGGGAGTGAAGTCCATCATGCATACCTCTGTACATGACTGTATGTTTGGTTGAGTTCTTACTGTTGTTGATATAAGGTTTCCTCTTGTAGCATGTCTTGTAGGGTAATCATGTCTGTCTGAAGGTGTATTGTGTCAGCACCAGTAGAAGAATTTCTAGTGTGTGAGTAGTTCTTGGTATTCTTCATCATTGTCTTTTTTGCCAACAAAACAATCACACAGCAAGGTTCATTTAGAGGCAGTTTATTCTGAGTGCTTCAGTCTATTATGCCTTTAAAAGTTGAGACTGAAAGTTTGTTCTTGATCTTCTAAACACTAGATGACACCAGTTTCACCAGGAGGTCCTTTTAGTAGCATTTCTGGGGCTTTCTGCTGACTGTCTAATTGTGTAATTGTGCTCATTTTGGACAGATTTTTGACACTCTTACACAGCTTATTTTGTTAAATGATAACAATGACTTCCAAAACAGCATGTTTATTTTCTTCAAATACTAAAATAAGGTTGTCGAGAGGCTGATGTAAGACAGCAAAATACTTTCTACCATAACATCCTCTCAACTGATGGTCACGCTTAATAAACATGATCACAGCGTATAAGAGAGAAGTCTCTTAGCCCTGCTGTCTGGAATCTAGTTTTCACTGAGGCTGGTGTCTAAAAAGTTTTTCAGGCTGCCCTGCACAGCCGGCAGTTCACTTTCATTTCCATCAATACAGGATACAGAGTCATTTCAGAGCTGTCACTTCAAACCGAAGCAGAAAACATAAATAATTTCGAGCGTCTGTGTACAGCACGTATTGAACAAATCTAATTCTCTGTTCCCAGACAGATATTTGCCTTCCTTTCCGTTTGCCGTCCCGACATCAGAAAGCCTGTCTTTGTGCGCTCTGACTTTGTTTACAACCCTGTGATGTTTGGACGTCGTGTTGTTAGATAAATAACCTCAGCCAAGTCTTCATTTGCTCTCTTCTTGTTGACTCTACATGGACTGCAGTGTGATGATGAGTAACAACTGAGTGGCTCCACTTACGTAGTCATTCACCCCTGAAGGAAAAGCTGCATCATCGTTATCATCATCATCATCATTGTCCCCCTCCTCTCTGTGTGTCTCTCTCCTGCCTTAATATAGTAATCAATTTCTAGAAGCTCGGACAGAATAACATCCAGAAGCAGAGGGTTTTATAACGGCTGACAGACTTGTTTCATGGCATTTTAAAGTTCAGTCTTATGACAGTCAGGCATTTACCAAAAACACTGATACAGTTGGAGAGCTAACGTTGTTAAAGCAGTGAAACAGAGCCACTCTTTTAGTGTTTTTAAACTGCGTCATACAGTGAAAGTCATGTTTGTGGGAATGATTCTGAAGCCTGCTGTGGTAACAGCAATGTTTGTTTAATCTATAATGTAGGAAGTCATTTCAGCATTTACAATGCAGGCATGATTTTTATTTTTAAAAGGACTGCTTTATTGTCTTGTCTTGAAAATCCCCTAAATTTGTATTTATGTACATGTGTGGTTTCAGTGTCGTACACAGTGTGGGAACTTTGAGTTTCACACACAGTTTTCTGCTCATAGTCAGATGCTTTCTTGTCTTGGTGTTACCTCACCGTGTGTATACTTTGTGCATCATTTTTATTTAGACATTTTTTCAATTTTTTCCCTCTTCTCTTTCAAAATCTTGAATTTCCAATGCAGTGTTTTCTCGCTTGTTTACTACCACATTTGGATTTTTTTCCCCATTGAACATCCTTTTACAAGCTCAAAATGTTATTGAACTTTACTAGAACCTACCATCATTTTGGCACAGCATTGTTTCTAGGTGGTCCTTTAAAGTTTCTCCGTAAAATGCAGACTTTCAAATAGTTTCATGAGTATACTGTAGGGCTGGACGATATTGAAAAAAAAAATCACATTGTGGTGTTTACAGGCTCACCGGCAATACACGATATATATCTTAGTATTTTCTACAAAATTAGCAACATGTTTCCAGTTGCAAGTCAAAGCCACATTTGAGATGTCACAAGCTTCTTAATAAAACAGAATGTGATCAAACTAAAATGCAAAGAGAGGGATTTTATACCCCTGTTTCAAAATATGCAGCTGCACAACCATTACACCTCCAAACACTAGTCGGCGTTAGGGTTTCTGTGAAGTGCTGTAAAGTTTGGGTGATTCAAAACCCACATTAAATATGACTTAATGGCGACACTTTCAAACACAAGTACACAAATCAGCTTCACTATAACTCGCAGCATTCACAGACAAACACTTGTCTTTCTGTGGACACATTTTCCCCACAAATACAACATGCTAATGTTTTTAGCACAAGCATATGACATTTTACACTGTATAAATTAGCCTTGCGGCTAGTGGACTTTTCGTCTACTCATATGAAGCCAGGAACAACAGCAACATTTAACAAAGGTAACAATACAAAATTCTGCTCCATTACGACTCACAAGGTTCACTGACAAAACAACTGTCTTATACTAAACACATTTTCCAAACAAATACAACATGCTAACATTATTAGCACAAGCCTATGGCATTTTACATTGTATAAATTAGCCTAGCGGCAAGCAGAGGTTTCCTCTGCTCATATGAAGCCAGGATAAATCACACACAAGACTTAAAATGCTATTTTTGTGGAGGCTTTATTGACTTCACAATTTATTGTTTCTTATCTGTGAAATTAAAGTAAATAAAAGCTTTGTTTCCACTGAGGGAAATGGTTTCAGTTTACAAAAATAGACAGGAGGTCTGCGTCACCGTGACCCGTAGTTACATTTCTGGGGAGGTGCATGTCAGACTACAGCTCTAAAAAGTGTTGCTGGAGAACTTGTGAGTGAGTGAGTAGGGTGGAGCTGTGCGGATCGTCCATCCCTAGTATATTGCAATTCAGATTCTGTTTTGCTTGTTAAAGCAACTAATAAATAAATGAATAAACAAAGATGCATGCTTAAAGCTCATCTCCATGTTATTGCTGTAGTCCCATGACAGTGCAGTCATATCCTGAAGTGTCCTTTCAGCTTGCTGTAGATGTGACAGCTGAGTCATGGGAGTAAATGTGGGGATTTTTGGGCACTGCTGGGTAATAACGAAATTAGGAAGTGGCCTTTTAATAACAAACACACCATCTGCATGTCAGAACAGTGGGATATATCAGGCATAATTTGACAAGCTGGTTTTTGTGCTGTTTCTGCAGTTGGATACTTTAAATTAATGTGTTTATGTGTTGTAACAGAAAGTACTCTTTCTATGTTTTGTTGATTTTAAGCAGCAAAAAAAAATCTTTTTCTATCTTATAGACATGAACTCAAAGTGGTTTACACACACACACACACACACACACACACACAGATAACCACTCACTAATAATCAAGTCGAATTATTATATTAAAGACATGAAGGTTTATTCTGAGTCATCCTGGTAAAACTCTAAAGAATCGGAAGTCTTCAATTGCTAAGATGCCCCTTGATTATTGTGGAAGTTATGAAGCATATACAATGAGTAATGAGGCTAACATGGAGAAAATCAGAACATGAATGGAGGAAATGAAGCAGGAAACACAGCTGCAACAAACAGATGGTTGACAGTCCAGCAGAGCAGGGAGAAAATAGAGCAGGAAAACAGCAAACAATGAGGAGGAAACAGGAGCACAAAGGAGGGATTCAGACGGATAATTTCATGTGAAGGAAATGTTTATTTTACTGTGCTGTGTCATTGCTTTTTGTTTTTAACCATACACCATATCCATTAAATGTTTCTCCCCTTCTTCTTCTTCTTGTTCTTCAGGGCGCCAATGCCTCTGCCTTGGAAAAGGAGATTGGACCGGAACAGTTTCCCGTTAATGAACACTACTTTGGATTGGTCAATGTAAGTGTCAGCCAAGAAGACATATCGCTGCCCCTCAGTTAGTGTAAAGGCAGTCTAGCTTTACTCCTAAAACACAGTAGAAAAACATTTTTCTGTCTTTCTCTCTGTGTCTCATTCTGTCTTTGTTTTTCCTTCTAGTTTGGCAACACCTGCTACTGTAACTCAGTGCTGCAGGCTCTGTACTTCTGTCGACCGTTCAGGGAGAAGGTTTTGGCATACAAGGTAAGTAATGAGAGAAACAATTTAGCTGTGCCACCCAACAGTGTTCTTCTTGTCATATTTGTACTGTGGACTTAAATTTCATACTAAAAGAATGCACTTCAAAACCCCCCAAAATAATGGTATATCAGCCTGAATACAAGACAATACCTTTTCTGGATATTATATTTGTGGTGCTGTATTTGATGACTAAATATTCAGATATTCAGCAGATAAATGGAGCAAGTCAACTTGTTACATAAATGCCTATAGCCCCCTTCCCCCCAACATTTCCAGGAACATTTATTTCCAGGAATTTATTTACCTGGGTAAAAGAATTCCTGGTAATCTGTGTGGTTTGCCACCGCACCTCAAAGTTCCGGAAAATGCATTCAGATCAGCTGAAGCTGAAGGCCAAACAAGCACAATGATGCCATAAATGGCGACCGACAAGCCTGCATCATCATTTGTGCGACACAATACGCCAGGATGGAGGATGCTCAAGTTGTTCTGTTGTTCCTTGTGTTTTACTACATCGCCATGTGATATGCACTGAAAAGACGACAGGCGTTATTAACAAAGACAATTGCGAACGCCCGAAGCTTCTTATAATCTTGCTTAAGTTTCTTCAACATTTTGCGAATTTGTTTCAGCGTGTGCCCTTTATTTAGCTCCGCCAGCTTGTCAGCTATTCTTCCATTGACTCAGCTGTTTCGAGTCGCCGGCTCAAAGTCCCGCTGAATTTCTTCCTCAGCAAATACGCTCAAAAGACCCTGAACCCGTCAGGTAGTTTTCTTCAGGGAAAGTTTGGGGTTGAGGGAAAGTTTTTTTCTCAGGTAATTTCAGTGGAAACGTGCTGAGGTTTTTCAAAATCCCAGGTAAATGATAAAAGTTCCTGCAGTGGAAAAGGGGCTTATGTCACACTAGAGGTGTAAAAATACAGCAATGATCCAATATTATAGATGCAAAGTGAAAACATTGATACATATCGTCGTCTTTAAGATACACTTTTATTTTGAAATTTCCATGGCATATCTGTGTCTCCATGTCTGTCCAAGCACACCTCCTTCCTAAATATTCGAAACAGTGCTAGTGGCCTAGCGCCAGGCACGACATGCATATCACAAGACACACTTATCGGGGATTCAGTCCATCATTTAGTGGGAAATCCACAACAGCTTCAAGACTCCAGTTAACAAGACTTGTGTGTTGTGTGAACGGTACAGTCTAACAACTTTGAAAGTCATTTAGCGAGAACTTAGCTTGAAGAGGGTGTTGCATTTTATGTCTGTTTATAGTGTGGCTAAAGGATAACTCTGGTTTACAACAACTGTCGTTCACGATAATACCGGTATCATTTTTAATATGATATGAAAAATTCACATTGTGACACTCGCAATATTTCAGCTTGTTGACATAATGATGCCATACCGTTACGCACGGCAACAACAAGCATGGCTGACAAAAAAAAATTATTACTGTCTCTGCGGTGGTTCCGAAAAGAGGAGCTGCTTCAGTAGTGTGGAAGAAACTGTGGTGTCCTGAATGTTTTATGAACAGCCCCGGACTTCTCAGACTCTTTTAGTGAGTTACTGCTCAGAGGGAACTCAGTCAGCGGCTCCTCCGGCAGCAGCACAGCGTCTGTCCCTTTCCGCTCTCACGGTGTACACACAGGAGTCTGTGTCGTCAAGTGATTTTTGTCATACACTTTTGGTAACATATACCTACGAGATGCTCACAGCTCAACAAAAAAAGAGGAGAAATGGCAGATCATAAAGGTCCAGGTGAAAAAAAAAACAACTCAATCATTTAGGATTTTGCTAAAAGAAGGAAACCACCCTGTTGATTTATATATATATATATAGATCACAGGGGACATTTTTTGTATTTGGGAGCTGTTTAAATGTGTAATTTGTGGTAGATTTTATTTGTTGAACTATGATTGTATACAGAATCTGAATCTCACTCTGAGTTACCTGAAATATTGTGATATTAGGGCCATATCGCCCACCCCTAATTTCTACCTAAAAATAGATATTCAAAAATGTAAAATATAGGCAGCAGAAATGAGAGTTCAGACAAGGGTCAACAGGTAAACCAGACTATCAGACATCTAACCACTCGAACAGAGGTAAAAGATACAGTGAATGATTTTGTTAACAGTCTGTCATTGAATAGGAAAACTGTACAACTATGGAAAGAATCATAGGTTTTACCAGGAATCCTTATTGTACCTTACACCTTTAAATTCTTTTCTGGGGGTTTGTTTTCTGTCTGCTTACACGTTTGTTGTCCCAACATAACCTTTTTTTTATTAGTGTTGCCACTTTACAAGACCTCAGTTATTACTGTGGCAGGAACAGTCTTATCATAACCGATAGAATCGATGGCTGGAGCAACAAAAATAACACCACAGCTGTAATAAATTGTCGTTTTACTTGTTGAACCCAGTTTCTGATGGCTTGTGTAGCACAAAGCCCAAAATGTCTGTCTGTGTGTGTGTGTGTGTGTGTGTAGTGGATGGTTGCTAATGATTTAATAAAGAGATAGTTCACTTGTCCAATATGTGGATTCAGTGGCTCCTGTAAAATGCAGAAACACTTTTCTGACAAGTGAAAACAAACAGAGAACGATAAGGAGTTTGAAAGATGCTAACAGTCTAAGGAAACTGCTACGACTGAGTCCAAGTGCTTGACTGCAGAGTCTGATGAGCAGAATGACGAATTAGCTGCACAAATCTGGACGTTAAAGTATGTAATGCTTCATTTTTATGAGCGAACAGGCTTCAGGAATCTTATCCTTGAGCTAAAAGTATCTCTGGCAGACTTTCCCAACAGGACAGGTCGGATTAAGTGTTTCTTATCTTCAAAAACTCTCGAGAAAGAATCCATTTATCTGCTGTTTAATTGTCTTACAGGGAGACTTTAAAACCTCCTTTAACTGTTATTACCTCCGGTGACCTCTCACCTTGATTGAGTTTAATATAAATTTCATAGGTCATCAATATCACATTGTGTGCGTGTTATGGTTTTGTTATATGACTCCCGTAGATTAGATAAAATGTCAAGGTTCAGGCCGGACGTAGCCTCACCTCACCTCACCTGTACTTTAGAGCTCTGTACATCAGAGAAAGTTTATTGTTAATAGTTTGTTGAAGTCGCAGTAGAGTTACAGGCGTGTCCTCCTTCTTTGTAGGTGCAGCCGCGTCGTAAGGAGTCCCTCCTCACCTGTCTGGCTGACCTGTTCAACAGCATCGCCACGCAGAAGAAGAAAGTCGGAGTCATCCCTCCCAAGAAATTCATCTCACGGCTGAGAAAAGAAAATGGTAGGCATCATTTACAGTGTAATACTGTACTGAAAAGAAGGAGAGAGGGATGTTTGGACTTGACAGCTCTGCCAGATTGTGCAGCTGTTGCTTCTGTCAGAAACTTCAACACATGACTTCCTCTAATTTTCCCAGGAAAACATCAATCCAACACCATGTGTTTAGAAATTAGAGACCTCAAATGGCCTTTCACCACTGATTTGTTAAGACTGACACAGATGAGTTAGCTGATTGTGGAGGGAGAAAGGGATAAGGCAGAGAGCGGGGAAAGGAGTGAGGAAGGGAAAGGACGGTCGGGAGGGGATATTTCAGCTGAGAAGTTAATCTCACAGCTGAGGAAATAGAATTGTCAGCCAAAATCCTGGAGCGGAAAGCAGATGAGAAAGAAGAGATCTTAATTGCCTCTATTTCTCCTCGCCAACACATGCTGATGTTGTTTATTTTCTGTTCTCGCTTTCTTCCTTCTCTGTCCGTCTCGATTTCTCTTGCTTTATATCCCTCTCTATATTCCTTTTACCACTTCTCTAAAACTCTCCATACTTTTATTTTTTGTCTGTTTCTGTCTGTCTACATGTTTTTGTTTTCTCCGTCCGTCCTCCTCAGAGCTGTTTGACAACTACATGCAGCAGGACGCCCACGAATTCCTCAACTACCTCCTCAACACCATCGCAGACCTGCTCCAGGAGGAGAAGAGCCAGGAGCGGCAGCAGAATGGAAAACTGGTGCAGAATGGAGGAGGAGGAGGAGGTGGAGGAGGAGGAGGAGGAGGAGGAGGGACGGGAGGAGGAAGTGAGGGAGGAGGAGGAGGAGGAGGAGGAGAAGGGGAAGGAGGAAAGGAGACACAACAGACTTGGGTCCACGAGATTTTCCAAGGAACACTGACCAATGAGACGCGCTGCCTCAATTGTGAAGCTGTAAGTGAGATGCCTAAAAGACAGACGTGATTTTCCGAGCAGAGTCTGGTGTTGTTTGTAAGGATTTAAATAATGATTAATTCGATATTATTTACCTAATGATTGATTTGTGAGCTTAAATGTAATACCTCAAAAAGTAAATTTAATCTTGCTTAAAATAGTTACTTTGTAGAAGTTGGTGTGTGGGAAAACATGTCTTTTCGTGCTTGTTTTTCTGATAGCACGTTGGTTCTAGACCTAGCAAAAACTGGTATTAAAAGGTTTTAAAACATCCCAGATTTTGTTCTGATAGGGCTGGAAAATTAATCGAAACCTACATTCAGGACTTTTTCCACTTTTGTTAAATTCTGTTTATACTTTCCCCACTGTGTGTGTTCATCTACTGTCCTATCTATTATCTACTGTCCTTAAAAATGTAGTGCCGCGTGTGTAGTCATGTAACTCTACCCCGTCCAGTCCGCAACTTAAGCCCTTTGGTACCAAAAGTAACCCTTCGGACATGGTACCTAGACCTTAGGTCCGCTTACCGTTTCCGCTGCAGACAGTACCCTTAAATGTGGGCGGGGTTGTTGTCACCCACTGCTCATTTTCGTCATTACCAGTGACACAGATGGAAGTCTGCGTCTCGTTTATCGTCCACAGAAGGGGGTTGCACACTGCCATTTTCAGAAACAAAATGAATCAGGCTGCAGTGAGAGTCTCTCTCCCTGAGATATTTAAAAATAGCAGATTTGTGCATTTAGTCCTGCTAAGGCAAGCTCAGGGGTTTAGTGTTGCCAGAGCCCACAGGAACTACACTCCGCGATGCTTTTTTTCCCTCCGAGTGAGGATTGGGATATGTGCAGTTCACATAACCCAGTTAAAAATTAATATACATTTTTAAACGCTTGAGGATCAACTCATTACTGAAAGTGCATGTCATATAAAAACTAAAGTGATGGTCAAGGTTGCCACAGAAATTTAAGGTGTGTTGATTGATTCATGTCGTTAGCTCATGCATTGAGTAACATTACAAGTTAATGTTCCACCTTAAAAGTCGCCGGTGGTCGGCCCAGTGAATTAAGTTTTCTCAGACTCCAGCTGCTGTGAGAGGCAGCAAAACATCCTTTCATTTTATAGTTACAGTTTACTAATAAAACACATATGAACAAAGGTCACGTGAGCCTCAAAACCAGACACAACTCAGCCCTGAGCAGAGTGACCGTCCTCTATTGACCAATCAGACTGCAGTGTTCACAGCTCCACCTTTTAGTACCAGATCTGTGTGCTAGGTATAGGGATGGTATGGAACAGTTCCATTGGTACCATCCACAACTTTTCACAGTGGAAACAGAAAAAAAGTGTACCCAGCTGAACCGTACCGTACTGCTCGGTGGAAACAGGGCTTTGGAAGCAACATGGAGAACTCAAACACAGAGCCAACTGAGCAACTTGAGCAGCTCATACCAAAGAGAAATGCCATGTCTGTTGTTTGGACACATTTTGGCTTTTGTTAAGACGACACAGAGCAGAAAGAAATCAAAAAACAAAAACAAAATAATTGTTCATTAATCGTAATGTCGGTAAAATGTTCAATTATTCATGCTATTGATTTGAGATCATGTTGCACAGCCCTGTGTTCTGATACATACATACAGTAACTTACCCCATTTCCTTGTGTTGGGCACCGAGGAATCCAAAGAATCTCAATGGGTATCATTAAACACTCCTTAACTCAGACTTCAGATTTGCTGACCTTAAGGGGCAGCAAAGACGGGGATAAAGAAGTTATTAGTTACTGACAACACATTCATTGGACCTCAGGGATACACACATTTTTGCTAACACACTGTGAACAAAAGGACACCTCCACATCTCTGCATGTTTACTTGGCGGGGCCTTCGTCTGTTGCTGTATTACAAAACACTGTTTTTCCTTTGTAACAAGAGAATCCATGTGACCTTGGGTGTCTTCTCTTGCATTGCAGGTGAGCAGTAAAGACGAGGACTTTCTGGATCTGTCTGTGGACGTGGAGCAGAACACCTCCATCACACACTGTCTCAGGTAACACAGTGCTCTTATCAGCCATCCATGAAAAGAGAAATTAGTCTTTTTTGCTCACCTGATGTGGAAACCCACAGAGATGAAGCTTGAATTTTATATGAGGACTCTTGAGTTTTTTTAAACATTGTTTATTTGTGTTGGTAAATGTATGTATGTGTGTGTGTGTTTTTAACAGGGGCTTCAGCAACACAGAGACGTTATGTAGTGAATACAAATACTACTGTGAGCAGTGTCGCAGCAAACAGGAAGCCCAGAAAAGGTGGGTACCATCATCCGCTAGTTTCTATTTCCTGCCGAGATTTAGAATCAGTCTTTCTTTCTTTCTTTCTAAAGGTGTCTTTAGGCCTTTTAAAAATTGTAAATGTCTTCAATTTAAATATGATAGGACTTAAATACCACAAACCTTTCTTTTAATTTCTTTTGTCCATGTAAAGTCCATATTTCTGATGATAAAATCTTTGAACCTGCCTCTAAACCTAGTGCAGTCTTCACTTGCACTTACCTGTTGTCTACCAAAATGTAGATTAATCTAACTTACACTAACAACCACATTCCTTAAGGATGCACGATAATATCCGCACATTATGGGTATCGGCTAATATCTGCTTTAAAATGAACTATCAGAATCGGCCAACGTGTTTATTCTTGTTTTGCACAATGAATGAATATTACATAAATTGAAAAGCATTGTATTTCATGTCTCCATCTGCTGGTGGGCCATCATGATAAGAGTATGCAAGCATAATACAATGTTAATTCCACTATAGAAGAGACTTGATGAGCACTAAAATTAGGTAGGGAAAAAATTGGATATATTGATATCAGTATTGGTTATTGGTCAAATGAGTTGTTACATATCAGCATATTGGATATCGGCAAAAAATACCATATTGTGCATCCGTAATATTCCTACACAAAACCTACCTCTGCATGGGACTACATGTACTAACTACCTTTATAATGACCTGCAGTGCTTGAATGAGAAAAAGATGATTTGTCTATAAATCAGTCCTAAACATGGTTAAAAGATATCTTGAAAGTTCTTAAAAATTTAATTTAATTGAAGTGTAAGATACTTGTAGTCGTCCTCTTTTGTTTCTTTCTTTTTTTCTTTCTTTCAGTTCAAACAACTGATCGATAACTTAAGAAATAGAAAATTAGTCAGCAACTATTCTGATAATAAGTAACTAATTTAAGCCATTTTTTTTCTCAGAGAATGTCAAAAATCTGTTTGTTTTAGCTTTTCAATTGCAAGAATTTTGTGGTTTCTGCATTTTATATCACTGTATGTTGAATATCTTTGGGGTTTGGGCTTTTACTCAGACAAAACAAGACATTTGAAGACACCACCTTGAAAGGTTTCACTATTTTCTGACATTTAGGTAGCTGCAGCCCCAATCTTATCCTCCCTCTATATAATTATATTATTACAAAATTCTTAAATTGAGATATTGTACAACTGTCAGATCTTAAAAACAATAATTGGTAACTGAAATACCTAAAAACATACTTAAACAAAAACAATTTTGTTGCAGAAAAATGAAAACAAATATTTATTAACTACCTGAACATGAGCATTGTATCCTGAATGCTTCATTAAATATGAAATTAAAGGTAATTTGCGATTATCGAGATAATGTGGTGATAGTCTTTGCGCCTTATTTTTGTGCTGTTCTGGTACAAATGTAATCATAGCATCATTATGTGCAGTTGGTTGGTTTCAGTCGCTCATCAGAATCTTTGAAGTGGGGATGACATAGCAACTTTTTGACACAAAGCTTGAAGGGGGTTGTTGCTGTATTAACCACATGGAAGTGTTAATAGATTTGGGGCATTTTGAAAATAGGTGCACTTTGCTGTGTGGTCTTTCATCTGAATTACCACGTTGTCTCTACATAGATGTGCAGGAGCGGCTTTAACCGCAGTCACACAGCAGTATAGCACCATCGCTTCAGTTTTTCTAAGCGTACAAATACGGTTAAAAGGTTGTTCCAATAGAAGGTACCCCTAAACCACATGTGATGTTACTATAGCAACCATTCAGGGGCTTCCTGTTTTAATCTCACAAGCTCATCATGTGTCTTTAGACTGTTATTAAAGCCTGTTACTAACTCTGTGTGCAGTACTGCACAGCAGTCTTACAACTGCTGGGCCTTGCTGCTTGTATTCAGTTATACGTGATGACACGGCATATTTTTCACACTGTGAACAGAAAAACTAACTGGTAGAAAGCGCCTGTCCTGTATTTTTTATACATACCATCTACTGTTTTTGCCTGCTAAGTGCACCAAGTAACATCCATTAGCTTGAAAGGGCCGTGCTGTCACCAGCGGCTGCACCTCGCATTAACACTGAGCAGAATGCTGCGAGAGCACGAGCCAAAGGTTTCGGCCAAATTAGGAGGAGCGCGAAGCGTCTAAAAACACACTTCTCGTTCCTGATAGGGGGTCTGGAACAGTAATGGTGTCAACACGGAAAGCTTTTAGCTCTCTGAGGTTTTCTTAGGGACACATTGCCCTTGCTGGCTGTCGTTGTACAATTCCCTCCCGGTGTTTTTCCACTGACCTTTTATAAGCCGTGCACTTTGTGTTGTCTTTGATTTTTCAATCTTAATAGTTAGATTAGATCATTTCAGTGTCATCGTATCTCAAAAACCTCTCTCTATCTGTCTCTCCATCTCTCAGGATGAGGGTAAAGAAGCTACCGATGATTCTTGCTCTCCACCTGAAGCGCTTTAAATACATGGACCAGCTGCACCGCTACACCAAACTGTCCTATCGCGTCGTCTTCCCCTTGGAGCTCCGCCTCTTCAACACGTCCGGGGACGCCACCAACCCCGACCGCATGTACGACCTGGTGGCTGTTGTTGTACACTGTGGCAGGTAGGTTCTCCTTTTGACCTTGATATTTGTAATGTCATGGACTTAGATTATCATAGAGATGATAGTTCGCTCTGCCAAATCTACAGCATCTATAGTTTTTTACATTTCATTTGTTTGTTTTCAACTTTTTATTTATTTTTTTTATTTTCTGTTTTTTCTAATGTCTTGCAAATGTTCATATTGCCTTCTTTCCACGTTTTCAAGCCAATTTGCTTCGCTTTCAAAGGGTTACAACAAAGTTAGAAAGTGCTTTACATGGCTAAACCAGGATTAAAACATTTCAGGACTGCGATAAGGCAACTAAAATCAGACAATTAAAATAATACCCTAAAATTCCCCACGGTAATATAGAATAAAAACAGCAACAATAAAACAGAGAACACATGTTGAAAACAAAATTGTGTGCTAGCTTTAATAAGAGGCTCTTCTCTCTAGGATACATTTAGACAATGAAATGATGACACAAACAAGATAAATATAAAAATAAAAATTTAATAGAAGAGGTAGCAGATGCGGAGATATCCTGCGAACATGACTTGCTGCTGTTTTCTGATGCTGATTAGCTCACGTCAGCTGATTTGTAAATGAGCATATGCAAGTTATTAGTTGCTGGATTGTCTTGCAACTTGCAGAGGAGTTTGATGTAATCTTCCTGCTGTGCTTTTCTCAGGTGGATAAACATTATGTGTAAACACAGATATGCTTCAGTCTAATGATGTCAGCGTTTTACTCAGTCAGAATCAAAACATCCCAAAATAGATTTAACAGGAAGTACTGTTTTTAGAGCAATTATTTAATGTTTTTCCACTGCCAGTACCTCAGCAGTAACATCCACATTTATATCTTTATTTGGGAATAAAAGACAGCCATTAACCACTATTAGCTACTGCTGTAATGACTCTGCGGTCATACTTTAATAATGTTGTTCGTCCTCTCTGCAGTGGTCCCAACCGCGGACACTACATCACCATCGTCAAGAGCCACGGCTTCTGGCTGCTGTTTGATGACGACATCGTAGAGGTGAGAGAGATTTTATATTTCTGTTTCCTCTTTCTTTTTGACAGTCGCATTCAAGTTGAATTCTTCTTAGTATTTGTTAATTTTACAGTGAATTAGATAACTTCAAATTTCGAATACAACCAGTCAACACTCCCCAGTAAACGCATCATAATGTTACATTATTCAGCATCTTGTTCAGTACGATCTTATACATCTCAGAACTGTAGGTACACCATGAGCTTTATTTTTTTGAGCTTTCACTATACAAAGATTGTTTTAGGTTTTATGCTCTGCTGTTGCAAATTCCTCACTGTTGCAAAGGAGCAACCCCTGCCCCAAAATCAAGATTTAAAAAAAGTGCAGCTGATAGGTTTGATAATGGACTTAAAACAGTAGAAAAAATGCTGCCATCATGTGTTTTATTCAAGTCATTTTTGTGTTACATTAGCAAGTAAATCTCAAAAGAATAACTATTTATAGAACACTACTAAACAAAAGTTTCGACAATAACAAATACAGAATAAAAAATTAGACAGGCTTAAAACAAAGCAATTAAAAACAAATCAAACTGTAAAATAAATGGAGGAGGAATGGAGGAAAGTGGTTTTATTTCTTTCAGAAACATGGGGAAAAAGGCAATGAGCAGTTTGGTAAGAAATGTACCACAAATTGCAAAAAATAAATAGTTTTAGAAAACTATTAAAAAAAGCTAGGAAAAAACTTTACTTCTAATTCTTATTATTACTTTTTAAAATTTTGTTACAGAAATTTTTATGAATTTTAAGCTCTTTCCAGGTGATTTCCTTGTTTGTTTTGCTTTTTTTTAAAAACTAATTTTCTTGTTTTTACATTTCTCTTTTTACCTATTTCTTGCAAATTTTTAGCTTCTTCATATCTCCCTTCACTGCTCACTGCCTTCTTCCCATGTTTTTGAAAGAAATCTAGCCAATTAGCTCAGTTTTTAAAGGGTGAAAAGAACAGGCAGAAAAGACTTCTTGGTATTAATCCTGAACTCAGTAAATCTGGTACAAACAGGGGACCAAAAATTCTATACTGTGTAGAAGTAAAATAAAAACTCAGAGAACTTAATTGACTGTCTTATGGCTGTACCACTTTTAGCACCCATCACATCAAACACCAATCAAAGATAGATTAAACCATCAGCTGTCCAAAGTTTCCCATCTTGTCCTAACCAGACAGGAATTTCAAATAGCTCTCCTTCCAGACTCAATGTAGATCCTGGCAATCCCTGTGTTGTGTCTGGATTTCGTACGGCGGGCCGACCTACATACCTTAACCTTTGCTGAATTATGAAGAGTTAAAATGGGGTTTAGCAATCAGGACAAAATTAGAGCAATATTAGGGTGGATGAAAGCATTCATAAAGACAAAATGTAAGAGGATAAGAGTGGAAAAGAAAACAGAAAGAAGTGGGTACCTGCTTCAGATTAGAGTGCAAGATTAGCCCGAAGCCTCGTAGACAAGGTCTGGAATGAGAATAATGTGTAGCTGCTTTGTCCTCTTTGCTCTTTGCCTCTCAACATGACGTGTTATGTTCAGCACGTACCTGCTGCAGCTGTCCTTTTGATTTAAACTTTATTTATCCAAGTAATGGAATTATTTCCTCTTCTTCTTCTACTGCTACTTTTCTTGCTACCTCTTCTTTTACTAGTACTACTACTTCTTCTACTATCAACACTACTATTCCTGCTGCTACGTCTCGTCTACTGTTACTACTACTTCTAATACTACCACTGCTACTTCTACAACAACCTCTTCTATTACTACTACTACCTTTTCTATTACTACTGCTACTCTTCTGTTATCTCCTTTTCCACTACTATTTCTACTACTTTTTCTGCTACTGTTACTACTACTTCTTTTACAACTACTACTGTTGCTACTCTTTAACTATCTCCTCTTGTACTACTACTTTCCACTACTCTGCTTCTTCCTCTTCTACTGCTTTCCTGCTACTACTACGACCTCTCTATTACTGTTACCACCACTTCTTCTACAACTACTGCGTCTATTCTACTGCTACTCTCCTACTATCTCATCTTCTACTACTACTACTACTACAACTTTTCTACTGCTACCCCTCTACTTTCTCTTCTTCTACTACTACTACTACTACTACTACTACTACTACTACTACTACTACTCCTCCTGCTACTCTTCTTCTACTATGACTACTACAACTCCTACTGCTGCAGCTGGTCTTTGCCTGCTGTTACTACCACTTCTTCTGCTACTGCTAATTCTGCAATTACTTCTTCCACTAATACTACTACTACTTTTTCCACTACTACTGCAACTCTTCTGCTATCTCCTCTTCTATTACTTATCCTTCTTCTTTTTTTGCTACCACTACTTCTACTACAACTACTGTTTCTGCTAATATTGCTACCACTTCTACAACTACTACTGCTACTGCTACTCTTCGACTATCTCCTCTTGTACTACTACTTTCTACTCTGCTTATTCTTCTACTACTACTTTTCTGCTACAACTATGACTCTCCTATTATTGTTACCACCACCTCTTCTACTATCTCAGCTTTTACTACTACTACTACTACTACTACTACTACTACTACTACTACTACTACTACTACATCCTCTTTGTCTTCTGCTACTACTACTACTGCTACTCTTTTTCTACTGTTACTAATACTACTCCTACTGCTGCAGCTGCTCTTCACCTACTGTTACTACCACTTCTTCTGCAACTACTTCTTTTACTACTACTACTGCTAATTGTACAACTATGTCTTCTACTAATACTACTACTACTTTTTCTACTACTACTGCTACACTTCTGCTATCTCCTCTTCCACTACTCCTACTTCTACTACTTCTACTACAACTTATTTTTCTACAACTATCACTACTACGTCTTCTACCACTACTACTAATACTCTCTTCTACTATCTCCTTTTGTACAACTACTTTCTACTACTCTACTTCTTCCTGTACTACTATTACGACTCTTACTACCACAATGATATTTTCTATACTGGTTCTTCTAATACTACTGCTGCCCCTCTGTTTGTTTTTCTGCTGTTACTACCATTACTACTCTTCTGCTACTATTACTACTCCGTCTTCTTCAACAACTACTACTACTGCTACTCTTTACTAGTACTACTAGTACATCCTTTACTACAACATTTTCTGTTACTACTACTACTACTATCTCTTCCTCTACTTCTCCTAAAACTACTTCTACTAGTTCTGCTACTACCACTAGTTCTACTGTCTCGCACTACTTACAAAAAGCAACTAAAAATCTCTGTCTTTCTCTCAAACACTATTAAAATGTTAACATTTGATTTTAGAATAGTTGTCTTGGAATCTCTGATCCCCTGTAGCTTCCTCTATTAAACCATCTGCTTGCCTCGCTGACGTGGTGACAGGAGAAAACATGACAGCCTACATAGAAACAAAACACTCTGACATCCTTCTAGCATGTGTGATGGCACTCAGCTAACAGTTTCCCAGCTCACCTCTCAGCATGCTGCCATCCACAGTGTGGGTGACATGACAGCAGCACAGTGATGGTGACACTTGATGATGTAGCAATCCAAGAAGGGACACTTACCAGCATCTCCACCCCTGCAACATATTGAAAGTATAGGAAATCAGACATATGGCTTTAGTGTTAGCCTAATGTAGCTCTTCAGTCACTGGCAGTCGACCACTTAAGAACACATCCAAAACCTCAGTATGCTGCTTTGTTTAAGCGGGAGCCAAATAACCTTTCCGATTTTTTTATTATTTTTTTTGGCCAAAAAGAATGGTATGCCAAAGCAATCAAGATATCAACGGTTATGTGACTCTGCAGTCAGATGCTAAAATGGTCCAGGGTTTCTGATGTAACAACCTGTATTTAAGACAAATGTATAACAGTTGCAAGTGCTTCGCAAAAACCCCGACCACTAAATTAGGTAGAAAAAAAAGTGACAAAAAGTCCCCCCAACACAAACTATTTTCTCAATCATATCTTTTAGCTCTCGCACACTACATAATTCGCTACTGATGACAGGGTAGTTAAGAATTTCTTAGAAAGAAAACGTTTATTTAAGGGTTAGGTGTTAGGGGTTAGGGTTGCATAATCATATATCCATTATTCATTGGTTATTGTAAAATTAAATACTCCATCTAAGTTGTATTTTTAGCTATAGATAAATGTTACATTTTACAATGTTTAGCTGTCTTAAAGTCTCTGTGCTAACAATGAATTGGAATAAATTAATCTGAAGTATACCAATTGATCATAGTCTCTATAATTTATACAAAATACATAGTGTTTTCTTGTAATTATTGTAGGTTTTTCAAAGTTATGGACCTGCAAAATAAAACATTGACCATTATTCTTTCACAGATTACTACAGCATTAATAAAAATTCCTACAAAAATGTCTTCAGTAACATTCACAAGAACTAAATTGCTGTGATTACAGATCAGCGTCTTAAAACGTTTGTAAAGTATGATTGTTATAATTTTATCTTTAAACATTCATTTTATTCATATATTATATATATATTCATATATAAAGGACCATACTAGTGATGCAAGTTTCAGTTCTTTACTACAAATCTATATTTTACTTTTTTTTTTAAAAAATTGTACAGGCCTACTACACTGTTTCAGATTTCTTTTTTTTTGTATTTTCCTTCTGTTCCACTCAGCCATCAGTTTCCATTACTTCCCGTATGTGATAAAAAATCAGCTAACAGACTCTTGAAACTTGATTGGTCTTTTACAGTAGGTCTGCATTCCTTTTTTTCAATGTTATCATTGTAGAGTAATGCGCACATTATCTCTATCTACACTCTTTGCATTGCATTAAGAGCTGAGCAGTATGGAGAAAACCATTTAATCAAATACCTCTATTGTTACTGTGATGATATTGTAGGGTTGACTCTCGGTGCTTTCACAGAATATTTACACAATGAGCTTTTTGACAAATAATCAAAAGGAATGTGGATATAATGATTAAATGGGTAAAGGAAAAGAGCTAGAACGGTCTTGTAAGTTTAGAAAGTTACATCACTTTACAATAATGCACATTAAAACCACTTTAAAACAATGTCACAGTATTGATATAGCAACATGATGCCCAGCCCTAACAGCATTATATCACAGTGATATAACTTTGACAGAAATGACTACAGACTGTGTGTGTAGACTGTGATAGATCCCAAAACTCAAGCATGTTCCAATAGACAGCTAATATAATAATTAATGGAAACCAATAGCGTTGGTCTCACATTCAAATGTGTAAAAAGCATCAGCGTGGTTTTTAGAATGGTAATTGTTATGTAACAGCTGCTTGTATACTCCTTTATATGTGCCCAGACTTTACATTGTTCAATTTTGTTGTCTCATCTTTGTCTAAGTCTGCCTCTATTTTGGCAGTGGTTCTAGTCTGGCCCAATTAAAATGGTTTATTTTACTTTGAATCTCTCCGTTAGTGGGAGAAGTCACCCTGCTGTTTGAATTCAGAGGAAACTGCTCAGTCACAGTCATCAAGTTTGATGTTTAAAACTGCTCCTCATCACCAGTGTATTTTTCCACTATGATGGGACGGAGGCCCAGATGAACATCTGGTCCAGAAACTGACCAAGTTCTGGAAGATTCCGCTGAGTTTGCGGAGCAGAAACACAAACAAATCACTTTTTATGGTTTGTGGAGATTTACTCTCACTGCTTTGTATCCTAGCCTTCATTCTGTTTCTTAAATCTGTCCTTTTGCTTCTGGTAAGTTTTATCTGTCTTTATTTTGGTCTTTCCACCTGGAATGGAAGCTGTCTGGCTTTTCTAAACCTGTAGCCAGTTCTCTTCACCATCAGTCCAAAAGTATGCTTTGTGCAGTTTGTTTTTAACACTGTTCTGTCTCTCTTTGGACAAAGCTGCTACACCAAATACGAAGCAGTTGTCAGGGTCAAATCTCAAGATATTCATTGTCAACGTATTTGGTTTTAAATGGAGATTTGGTAGCAAATAAAAACAGTTAAAAGTTAAAAAGCACAGCTGTGAACTGAAGGGAAGGATTAGGTCATTTTTATAAAAGGGTTTACCAAGGTTGAAGGCTGAAATGTGTTTTTCATTTGCAAATATGTGTGAAGAATAACATGCTTCTAGGTGAGGCGTGGCTGCTGGTAGCAAAGATTTATAATAATCTTGATTCTAGAAATAACAGCTATGGTTTGAACATGAATGTTGTCTCTCAAACTGGTCACAAAAAATATCAAAAGGTTATTGACTGGTGGTAAAACCTTTTGGCTCTTTATTCATGATAAAAGTTGAGCTATTGTCAGTTGCTCCTGTGCTTTTTTTGTTCCCTCCAATTGCGTGACGGGTACAGGTCACAAATGTACACATTTAGCAAAGGCTATATTTTTCATGCAAAGTTCAGAATCATTCAGATTCTCTGCTGATACTGCGGCCACTGGCTGATAACAGCAAACGCCAACTAGCTCTCCTCCTGCAGACTTTAACAGGGATTCATTGTCCACAATGTAGCATTATCAGGGAACAATAGGCTGCGTCCTCTAAGGCGATGAAAGTGAGCTCACTGCTGTCTTTTGTCACAAAGCCATCCCGGGGAAGATCTCTGTTCATCCCAAACATGCTCTCTATTGTCCCTGGACACGACAGGACACTGGCTGCTACTAGCCATCTCGTCACACAACAGTGAGATCACAGAGCCCATATGTCAAACAGTCACTGTATTCTTCATGTACCTGCTCAGTAATTTAAGTTTGTGGCCGCAAATCTTGTGTCTGTGTCCAGAGTCTAATAATGTATCTTCTTTTCTTGTAGAAAATTGACGCGCAGGCGATCGAGGAGTTCTACGGTCTGACATCGGACATTTCCAAGAACTCTGAGTCAGGATACATCCTGTTCTACCAGTCCAGAGACTGAACCAGCCAGTGGTAAATCCCCAACAGACTGTCACTCAGCAGAGGGGGAGGCGCTTATGGCTGCCACCGGCTCCGCCCAGTACGCTCACATAAGTATCCAGGCTTTATTTCCTGCAGGCGGAGCTTTGCACTGGAGCGCCACTCGGATCGGTAGAGACTTGTGCAGGTCGCATGCCAGCCTCCTGGATTACTGCCGTTCAAATCCTCTGAGCCCACACTGCTAAAAGCACCTTAAAATAAACAAAACAAGATGGCTGAATCTGTAACACTCGCTTTGCACTGGGGCATCAGCTGGGAAGACTGAGTAACACCAATCCAAGAGGCTGACATCGCCGTGTGCACAGCGGTCCATTATTGGAGGTGAAAGCAGTTTGGGGCTGTTGAGGCGATGCAGAGTAATCAATCAACTGTTTCAGATGAGACACAGGATTGTAATCCTCCTCGTCACGGTAACCATCAGTGTCATCACAGTCTTCTTTAGCGTTTTTTTTTTTGTGTGTGTATATTATACCGTGCTAAATTAGCTTTACGCTAACACACAAGTACCATGCATTCACTCCCCGAAAATTCTGGAAGCAGAGAAACTAATGTCTTACAGCCATGTTGAAGAGTTCCACCTGTCATAACAAAACCACCTGACACTACCTTTAGTGATTGAATAGCTTGAACGTGTGCTCGGAGCGCAGCGTGGCGCGGTGATGCAGTTGCTAGTTTGCAGTGTTTGTATCATGAAGTGGTGCTAATAACATGAAGTGTGATAGGCAGAGCGTGAAATGAAAACCAGCCATCTGATAGAGGGACTCATTGTTTTTGTTTTTACTAAAAAGTTATACTAAATTCATTTTAAAAAACTGAAAATCTAGGAAGAAATCCGATTTGTTAAATCATACAATTACACTGAAAGAAGGTTTTCTGTAAATTGCAGCAGAAATCAGTTTGTCCCAATTCTTTTAAATTATCTAAATGTTTCTTAGAAAAAAAATAGCAAAAAACAAAAATAATGAGCCTTACAGATGCGTTGCAGAACGCAATGAGTGAAAGTGGCTGGCAAAAGTTTTACTTTTAAAATTCCTGGTGTGTCGTGCCATTACAGGTCGTGTTTGTTGCCACAGCGGAAACAAATTGTGAAGGAAGGGCGGTCAGGTGTTTCACCATTAAACAGCATAAGCTAACTTTTTTTAAAACAGGCTTTCCGTGGTTTTGATAGCACAGTCTTCTTTTGCAGTTTGCTTTCAAATTTTTGTGTTTTGACTTTTTTTAAATGCCAGAATATGCACATTTGTACCATTTTTAAAGGGACACATACAGAGACAAATACTTTTCATTTCCTTGAAGTCAGTCCTGACATCCAAACTGTCACACTACGTACAGGTTGAATGTTTGCATGTAGCGCGTCTTGTCCTTTTGTCCCTTTTGAAAGCTTTATTTCTGGACAGCTAACTCTCAACACCTCCGTACATCTGCCGTGCTGCAGCTGGTTCAGTGCACCTCATTGTATCAGCCACCAGTCACGCGCTGGCAAATTTCGACTCTGGCTCAAGTGTTTTCTCCTGCAGCTGCAGCTCTGGCAGGCAGTCAGACCTTTTACATAACATGTTTTTCACTCCAGAATCCTAAATTGGAGCCCTCAGTAATGCTGAGAGACGCTAACAGTCTGCTGATGAGGAGCGCGTCCGCGGCCGGTCGAAGGCGTGGTGTATTTGGTGCAGTAAGACTGACTCTGTCTGATGTTTGTCTCAGTGGTTTAAAATGGATTTCTCTCCTCTGTATCTTTTAAAATCTATTTCAGCACTTCAGGATAGAGTTGTGTATAAGGTAATAGCATTATTATATTACTTATTTTTAACTTCATTAGTCAATAAAATATCAGAAACTGGTAGAAAATGGACATCTTACCTTCTCAGATGGGCCGGGATGTTTTTAAAGAGCCGTTTCTCACCTACAAACCAAGAAATATTCAATTTAGAGTGACAAAAAACAGAAAAACACCTTTACATTTTTTTTGCTAGAGAAGTAACAATTATCTGACAAAACTAGCAGACTTATTTTTCTGTTCATCAACTAATCATTTTGGCTCTAATATCCAAATGATTGCAAGTAGTAGCAGTGCAACAAATGGATTTTAATCGTGCTGAGGAAAGGAGAAACACTTTAAAGTCTGTACTTGTCCTCCTGAACTCGAGCCCTCTGATAGGCAACCACCTCCTTTTTTCACCTCTGTTGTTTTAACGCACAAACAAACCAAATGTAGGGTTTTTATTTAGTTTCGTCTTGTTTTTTAAAATATGTTTAATGCCGCCAAGCTCGTGAGGCTTCACCCAACTGGGCCGTTCCAGATTAACGAGCAAGCTCGCACCGTCAGTCGTTGTAACCGAGCGGCAGCAGATGGAAAGTGAATGGAAACATGCTGTCTGTAGCTTTTAAAGGTGTTTATATTCTACAGTAGCTGAGTGGCCCAGGCAGTGGGTCAGTTATTATCTGAATGTTATAATGTACAGTAAAATAAAAATAGGGCTGCTGCTTGACCTGTAAAAACACCATTTGGAGTCAGGTACGTCTCAATAATCTGAAGTCACTCTCTTTCCTGCTATTACAAGGAAAGCAACATTAACATCATGTGTAACCAAAATACTGAACTTTAAAATTGTTAATTTCCTTTTATTTTGATGCCCAAGGAGTCCAGTTTTCAGTATATATCCAAACTTATGGCATTGTTGCCTCGCAGCCAGAGGGTTCCTGGTTCCAACCCTGGGGTGGGGAAGCCCTCTGTGTGCAGTTTGCATGTGGGTTTTCTCCGGGTGCTCCGGTTTCCTCCCACAGTCAAAAGACATGCAGATTAGGTTAACTGGTGACTCTAAATTGGCTGTGTGAATTGTTTAGCTGTCTCTATGTGTCAGCCCTGTGATAGTGATGACCTGTCCAGGGTGTACCTCGTGTCAGCTGGGATAGGCTCCAGCCCCTCCGTAACCATAAGCGGTTTCAGAAAATGAATGACTGAATCCAAATTCATAATCTGTCTTTAATCTGATTTTTTTTTTTTTAAGTCATCATTTATCACGGCCACAAAAGTGTGTGTTTAAGTCTCTTTTAAGTCTAACGTACTTAGTTTTCGAAATGCCGCAAATAAAAGATGGAAAAAGAGCGACTTCAGATGACGTGTCCCAAACTTTTCACTTCATTCACCGGGTTGAGGCTGTAAAGTCAACACTATTGCCATTTCCTGTCTGTGCTGCTCTTAAGCTCAATTAATCTACATGAAGGATGATGTTTTGGGTGGTGTTGAATTTGGGGGTTGATACACTTTGTTTCCATTTGTTCTACTATTTCTGAAAGTCAGAAAACATAGTTTACGGGTTATATCCAGGCACCAACGAAAACTGTGGACTCCTTGAAGAGTTACTTTCATATATGTGTTTATATTTTAAACATTTGTAAGGAAATTTTCCATTTACTCATGTAAATGAACAAAAACAAGCACAAAGCACGTTTTCTGGGGGGGTAAAAGTCCACAGATTCAGTTTGGAGCTGGCTATGATTCTGTTTTGTAATGAAATGCAGTTTCATGGAAATCATTGGTCCCAAAACTGTAAATGTGTCGGCGGAAGTTTTTTGACTAGACAAAGCATTGGAAACCATGTTGAAACAAGGCTCTTTTTTTAATTTAAATACTATAAATATTATTATTATTATTCTGAATGTTTATGTTTATCTTCTTTTTCCTAGATGTTTCACTTGTTTTTGATATATTTCACTAATTTTACTAGTCTACCATTCTTGTGTAGGCAGCTCTGGATATTTGAAGATTATTTTGGTTTAATTTTGGGAGTGTGTGACGAGAGATGTTGATGTGTACATAAATACAGATGTTATTATTGGAATATAAATAATTGCTTGCTTGAAATAATCAGCAGACCTAGATCAAAAATGTTAGTGGATGTTATGTCTCAAAATACTTTTATTCTGGTAACGAACCAACACGCCTGGTGCTCAAGAAGTAACAAGCCCCACCCATCTGGCGTCCCAGGCAGCCTAAACCAAACAGCCCCAAAGTAAATGAGCTCATATGTAATCTGACAGGTACTATGCTACACTAAAGTACACAGAAAACTGACTGATTTCATTCACATCGCTTATTTTGAAGAAGTTCTCCGTACAAGAAACTGCTGTGCAGAAAGTAACTGACCAAAAACTGTCCTGTGTATTACTGCGTTAAAGGAAAAATCCACTTTAAAGTGCAAAACACTTGAAAACAAAAGTCAGCTGTCAGTTAGCTGTAATTTTTCTCTCTCAACCTGTGTTATAATTTAACTTTTAGTTTTTCCCGTGAGTAACTTGAAAATATTTTATTGATGATCACAATGTTGAGAATACTACAACTATATTGGCTTCACAAAAACATAAATTTTAGGGCTACTAATTGGCCTCTAATTGTAAAATTTTCCAGTAAACTCATATCTTGATCAGAGACTATTGGTAAATATGTCAGTATTGGATTTCTAAAACTCTCTAATGTTAATATTAGTATTAAAAATTTTGTATCAGCAAGGCTAAATACCTTACGCTGCTTTTTTCTTAACAAAAACTTTTTGAAAAATTTTAACAAATATCCAGAAACTTCTGAATAAAGTATTTATGCACAATAGTTAAATTGACCAAAAATAAAAACAAAATTAGAGTACTACAAGTAAAATTATGACGTTGGCTGTTCAAAAAATTTCGAAAATTGCAACTAATCTGACCAAGCATTCAGTGTTAAATTTCAGTACTTTGAGTACTCGACTCTAAAATTACTTTACTTTCATACATGGCTCCACTCACTACATTAAACAGGTATTTAGCATTGTGATTATCTACCCAATCAGAGTGTTAAGAACTTTGATTTTACACCACTATTTGCCAATCAAATAACAGGAACAAATCCATGATGGATTCTTGTCTAAGGGTTTAAGAGAGATATGGGAAAGCAGAAACACCCAACATTTTATCTCGGAATAACTAATTAAATAACGACTGACATTCGCGAGTGGATTTTTCCTTAACAGTTACAGTTGTCCTGTCCTCTGAAATGTCCCTTTAAGGCTTTGGTTGTCCACATCACTCACCAAGAATGTAAATGTTTAGAGCCCAGTATGTGACGGGTGAAAAGTGACTGAATGTGTCATTAACACTCTGATATTGTATGTTGCAACTAAATCATGTGCCAGGTGACAGCAGCCTCACAGACACAAACCAAATTATTATAAACTAACAGCTCCATGCTTTCAGAAAAGATTCAATCTCCTTGATTTTTTTTTTTTTTGCACATTGGATTCAAACTTTAAGAAATGGAAGTTGTGTTTATGCATCAGTTTATGTAAAATACTCCATTATGAAGTTCATATTCTGCTCCTTGACTCAGGCTGAAGCTCAGAAGACTGTGGGTAAAAAACAGTCAAGGTGATGGAGTCTTTTCTGAAAGGTCTGTTCTTATTTTAGCACCAGTCTGAGACACAGAAATGTTTTTAGCTGGTTTTTGCAGCAGACATTTAATTGGCCATGAAAGTGCACAGTCTGGGGCTTCTCAGTTCCAGCTATGGACAGATCTGAAGGACAAACAATTGAATCATTCTCTTGAGTTGTGTGTGTTTGTCGGGGCTGCTGCTGCTGCACGTACTGCTGTCTGAAGTTCATTCTGAATACATGTAGATGCAGTGAAGTTTGGGAATGACGGCTGGTTCTGATGGTGTCCAAACTGTTTGAAATTAAACAAACTGGTTTTTAAGATGGAATGATCTGAACTGTCTTCTGTGTGTTGTCTAATTATTCAGTTTATATTTAGTGTATTGATAAGGCAGGAATTTCAGCATCATAGAATAGTATGTCGTCCAAAATCATGGAAAACATCATAGTATAGTATGTCGTCAAAAATAACAAAACGCCATAGTACAGTATGTCGTCCAAAATCATAAAAAAAAGTCATAGTATGTCGTCCAAATCATAAAAAAACGTCATAGTATAGTATGTCGTCCAAAATGATGAAAAAAACGTCATAGTATAGTATGTCGTCCAAAATCATGAAAAAAAGTCGTAGTATAGTATGTCGTCCAAAATGATGAAAAAAACGTCATAGTATAGTATGTCGTCCAAAATGATGAAAAAAACGTCATAGTATAGTATGTCGTCCAAAATGATGAAAAAAACGTCATAGTATAGTATGTCGTCCAAAATGATGAAAAAAACGTCATAGTATAGTATGTCGTCCAAAATCATAAAAAAACGTCATAGTATAGTATGTCGTCCAAAATCATAAAAAAACGTCATAGTATAGCATGTCGTCCAAAATCATAAAAAAACGTCATAGTATAACATGTCGTCCAAAATCATAAAAAAACGTCATAGTATAGCATGTCGTCCAAAATCATAAAAAAACGTCATAGTATAGTATGTTGTCCAAAATGATGAAAAAACGTCATAGTATAGTATGTCGTCCAAAATCATGAAAAAACGTCATAGTATAGTATGTCGTCCAAAATGATGAAAAAAAACGTCATAGTATAGTATGTCGTCCAAAATCATAAGAAAACATCATAGTATAGTATGTCGTCCGAAATGATGAAAAAAATGTCATAGTATAGTATGTCGTCCAAAATCATAAAAAAACGTCATAGTATAGTATGTCGTCCGAAATGATGAAAAAAACGTCATAGTATAGTATGTCGTCCTGAATCATAAAAAAACGTCATAGTATAGTATGTTGTCCAAAATGATGAAAAAAACGTCATAGTATAGTATGTCGTCCAAAATCATAAAAAAAAGTCATAGTATAGTATGTCGTCCAAAATCATAAAAAAACGTCATAGTATAGTATGTCGTCCAAAATCATAAAAAAAAGTCATAGTATAGTATGTCGTCCAAAATCATAAAAAAACGTCATAGTATAGTATGTCGTCCAAAATCATAAGAAAACGTCATAGTATAGTATGTCGTCCAAAATCATAAAAAAAAGTCATAGTATAGTATGTCGTCCAAAATCATAAGAAAACGTCATAGTATAGTATGTCGTCCAAAATGATGAAAAAAAAGTCATAGTATAGTATGTCGTCCAAAATCATAAAAAAACGTCATAGTATAGTATGTCGTCCAAAATCATAAGAAAACGTCATAGTATAGTATGTCGTCCAAAATCATAAAAAAAAGTCATAGTATAGTATGTCGTCCAAAATGATGAGAAAAACGTCATAGTATAGTATGTCGTCCAAAATCATAAGAAAACGTCATAGTATACTATGTCGTCCAAAATGATGAAAAAAACGTCATAGTATAGTATGTCGTCCAAAATCATAAAAAAAAGTCATAGTATAGTATGTCGTCCAAAATCATAAAAAAACGTCATAGTATAGTATGTCGTCCTAAATCATAAAAAAACGTCATAGTATAGTATGTCGTCCAAAATCATAAAAAAACGTCATAGTATAGTATGTCGTCCAAAATCATAAAAAAACGTCATAGTATAGTATGTCGTCCTAAATCATAAAAAAAGTCATAGTATAGTATGTCGTCCAAAATCATAAAAAAACGTCATAGTATAGCATGTCCTCCAAAATCATAAAAAAACGTCATAGTATAGCATGTCGTCCAAAATCATAAAAAAACGTCATAGTATAGTATGTCGTCCAAAACGATGAAAAAAACGTCATAGTATAGTATGTCGTCCAAAATCATAAAAAAACGTCATAGTATAGTATGTCGTCCAAAATGATGAAAAAAACGTCATAGTATAGTATGTCGTCCAAAATGATGAAAAAAAAGTCATAGTATAGTATGTCGTCCAAAATCATGAAAAAAACGTCATAGTATAGTATGTCGTCCAAAATCATAAAAAAACGTCATAGTATAGTATGTCGTCCAAAATGATGAAAAAAACGTCATAGTATAGTATGTCGTCACAAATGATGGAAAAAACGTCATAGTATAGTATGTCGTCCAAAATCACAAAAAAAAGTCATAGTATAGTATGTCGTCCAAAATCATGAAAAAACGTCATAGTATAGTATGTCGTCCAAAATGATAAAAAAAAACGTCATAGTATAGTATGTCGTCGAAAATGATGAAAAAAACGTCATAGTATAGTATGTCGTCCAAAATCATGAAAAAACGTCATAGTATAGTATGTCGTCCAAAATCATAAAAAAACGTCAGAGTATAGTATGTCGTCCAAAATCATGAAAAAACGTCATAGTATAGTATGTCGTCCAAAATCATAAAAAAAAGTCATAGTATAGTATGTTGTCCAAAATGATAAAAAAAACATCATAGTATAGTATGTCGTCCAAAATCATAAAAAAAAGTCATAGTATAGTATGTCGTCCAAAATGATAAAAAAAACGTCATAGTATAGTATGTCGTCACAAATGATGAAAAAAACGTCATAGTATAGTATGTCATCCGAAATCATAAAAAAACGTCATAGTATAGTATGTCGTCCAAAATCATGAAAAAAACGTCATAGTATAGTATGTCGTCCAAAATCATGAAAAAAACGTCATAGTATAGTATGTCGTCCAAAATGATGAAAAAAACGTCATAGTATAGTATGTCGTCCAAAATCATAAAAAAAACGTCATAGTATAGTATGTCGTCGAAAATGATGAAAAAAACGTCATAGTATAGTATGTCGTCCAAAATCATAAAAAAACGTCATAGTATAGTATGTCGTCCAAAATGATGAAAAAAACGTCATAGTATAGTATGTCGTCCAAAATCATGAAAAAACGTCATAGTATAGTATGTCGTCCAAAATGATGAAAAAAACGTCATAGTATAGTATGTCGTCCAAAATCATAAAAAAACGTCATAGTATAGTATGTCGTCCAAAATGATGAAAAAAACGTCATAGTATAGTATGTCGTCCAAAATCATAAAAAAACGTCATAGTATAGTATGTCGTCCAAAATCATAAAAAAACGTCATAGTATAGTATGTCGTCCAAAACGATGAAAAAAACGTCATAGTATAGTATGTCGTCCAAAACGATGAAAAAAACGTCATAGTATAGTATGTCGTCCAAAACGATAAAAAAAACGTCATAGTATAGTATGTCGTCCAAAACGATGAAAAAAACGTCATAGTATAGTATGTCGTCCAAAATCATAAAAAAACGTCATAGTATAGTATGTCGTCCAAAATGATGAAAAAAACGTCATAGTATAGTATGTCGTCCAAAATGATGAAAAAAACGTCATAGTATAGTATGTCGTCCAAAATCATAAAAAAACGTCATAGTATAGTATGTCGTCGAAAATGATGAAAAAAACGTCATAGTATAGTATGTCGTCCAAAATCATAAAAAAACGTCATAGTATAGTATGTCGTCCAAAATGATGAAAAAAACGTCATAGTATAGTATGTCGTCCAAAATCATGAAAAAAACGTCATAGTATAGTATGTCGTCCAAAATGATGAAAAAAACGTCATAGTATAGTATGTCGTCCAAAATCATAAAAAAACGTCATAGTATAGTATGTCGTCCAAAATGATGAAAAAAACGTCATAGTATAGTATGTCGTCCAAAATCATAAAAAAACGTCATAGTATAGTATGTCGTCCAAAATCATAAAAAAACGTCATAGTATAGTATGTCGTCCAAAACGATGAAAAAAACGTCATAGTATAGTATGTCGTCCAAAACGATGAAAAAAACGTCATAGTATAGTATGTCGTCCAAAACTATAAAAAAAACGTCATAGTATAGTATGTCGTCCAAAACGATGAAAAAAACGTCATAGTATAGTATGTCGTCCAAAATCATAAAAAAACGTCATAGTATAGTATGTCGTCCAAAATGATGAAAAAAACGTCATAGTATAGTATGTCGTCCAAAATCATAAAAAAACGTCATAGTATAGTATGTCGTCCAAAACGATGAAAAAAACGTCATAGTATAGTATGTCGTCACAAATGATGAAAAAAACGTCATAGTATGGTATGTCGTCCAAAATCATAAAAAAACGTCATAGTATAGTATGTCGTCCAAAACGATGAAAAAAACGTCATAGTATAGTATGTCGTCCAAAATCATAAAAAAACGTCATAGTATAGTATGTCGTCCAAAATGATGAGAAAAAAGTCATAGTATAGTATGTCGTCCAAAATCATAAAAAAACGTCATAGTATAGTATGTCGTCCAAAATCATAAAAAAACGTCATAGTATAGTATGTCGTCACAAATGATGAAAAAAACGTCATAGTATAGTATGTCGTCCAAAATGATGAAAAAAACGTCATAGTATAGTATGTCGTCCAAAATGATGAAAAAAACGTCATAGTATAGTATGTCGTCCAAAATCATGAAAAAACGTCATAGTATAGTATGTCGTCCAAAATCATAAAAAAACGTCAGAGTATAGTATGTCGTCCAAAATCATGAAAAAACGTCATAGTATAGTATGTCGTCCAAAATCATAAAAAAAAGTCATAGTATAGTATGTCGTCCAAAATGATAAAAAAAACATCATAGTATAGTATGTCGTCCAAAATCATAAAAAAAAGTCATAGTATAGTATGTCGTCCAAAATGATAAAAAAAACGTCATAGTATAGTATGTCGTCACAAATGATGAAAAAAACGTCATAGTATAGTATGTCGTCCGAAATCATAAAAAAACGTCATAGTATAGTATGTCGTCCAAAATCATGAAAAAAACGTCATAGTATAGTATGTCGTCCAAAATCATGAAAAAAACGTCATAGTGTAGTATGTCGTCCAAAATCATGAAAAAAACGTCATAGTATAGTATGTCGTCCAAAATCATAAAAAAACGTCATAGTATAGTATGTCGTCGAAAATGATGAAAAAAACGTCATAGTATAGTATGTCGTCCAAAATCATAAAAAAACGTCATAGTATAGTATGTCGTCCAAAATGATGAAAAAAACGTCATAGTATAGTATGTCGTCCAAAATCATGAAAAAAACGTCATAGTATAGTATGTCGTCCAAAATGATGAAAAAAACGTCATAGTATAGTATGTCGTCCAAAATCATAAAAAAACGTCATAGTATAGTATGTCGTCCAAAATGATGAAAAAAACGTCATAGTATAGTATGTCGTCCAAAATCATAAAAAAACGTCATAGTATAGTATGTCGTCCAAAACGATGAAAAAAACGTCATAGTATAGTATGTCGTCCAAAACGATGAAAAAAACGTCATAGTATAGTATGTCGTCCAAAACGATAAAAAAAACGTCATAGTATAGTATGTCGTCCAAAACGATGAAAAAAACGTCATAGTATAGTATGTCGTCCAAAACGATGAAAAAAACGTCATAGTATAGTATGTCGTCCAAAATCATAAAAAAAGTCATAGTATAGTATGTCGTCCAAAATGATGAAAAAAACGTCATAGTATAGTATGTCGTCCAAAATCATAAAAAAACGTCATAGTATAGTATGTCGTCCAAAACGATGAAAAAAACGTCATAGTATAGTATGTCGTCACAAATGATGAAAAAAACGTCACAGTATAGTATGTCGTCCAAAATGATGAAAAAAACGTCATAGTATAGTATGTCGTCCAAAATGATGAAAACAACGTCATAGTATAGTATGTCGTCCAAAATCATGAAAAAAAGTCATAGTATAGTATGTCGTCCAAAACGATGAAAAAAACGTCATAGTATAGTAGGTCGTCCAAAATCATAAAAAAACGTCATAGTATAGTATGTCGTCCAAAACCTTGAAAAAACGTCATAGTATAGTATGTCGTCCAAAACCATGAAAAAAAAGTCATAGTATAGTATGTCGTCCAAAAACATGAAAAAACGTCATAGTATAGTATGTCGTCCAAAACCATGAAAAAACGTCATAGTATAGTATGCGTCCAAAACCATGAAAAAAAAGTCATAGTATAGTATGTCGTCCAAAATGATGAAAAAAAACGTCATAGTATAGTATGTCGTCCAAAATCATAAGAAAACATCATAGTATAGTATGTCGTCCGAAATGATGAAAAAAATGTTATAGTATAGTATGTCGTCCAAAATCATAAAAAAACGTCATAGTATAGGATGTCGTCCTGAATCACAAAAAAACGTCATAGTATAGTATGTTGTCCAAAATGATGAAAAAAACGTCATAGTATAGTATGTCGTCCAAAATCATAAAAAAAAGTCATAGTATAGTATGTCGTCCAAAATCATAAGAAAACGTCATAGTATAGTATGTCGTCCAAAATCATAAAAAAAAAGTCATAGTATAGTATGTCGTCCAAAATCATAAAAAAAAGTCACAGTATAGTCTGTCGTCCAAAATGATGAGAAAAAAGTCATAGTATAGTATGTCGTCCAAAATCATAAGAAAACGTCACAGTATAGTATGTCGTCCAAAATGATGAAAAAAAAGTCATAGTATAGTATGTCGTCCAAAATCATAAAAAAACGTCATAGTATAGTATGTCGTCCAAAATCATAAAAAAAAGTCATAGTATAGTATGTCGTCCAAAATCATAAGAAAACGTCATAGTATAGTATGTCGTCCAAAATCATAAAAAAAAAGTCATAGTATAGTATGTCGTCCAAAATCATAAAAAAAAGTCACAGTATAGTCTGTCGTCCAAAATGATGAGAAAAAAGTCATAGTATAGTATGTCGTCCAAAATCATAAGAAAACGTCACAGTATAGTATGTCGTCCAAAATGATGAAAAAAACGTCATAGTATAGTATGTCGTCCAAAATCATAAGAAAACGTCATAGTATAGTATGTCGTCCAAAATCATAAAAAAAAGTCATAGTATAGTATGTCGTCCAAAATGATGAGAAAAAAGTCATAGTATAGTATGTCGTCCAAAATCATAAAAAAACGTCATAGTATAGTATGTCGTCCAAAATGATGAAAAAAAGTCATAGTATAGTATGTCGTCCAAAATGATGAAAAAAACGTCATAGTATAGTATGTCGTCCAAAATGATGAAAAAAACGTCTTAGTATAGTATGTCGTCCAAAATCATAAAAAAAAGTCATAGTATAGTATGTCGTCCAAAATGATGAAAAAAACGTCATAGTATAGTATGTCGTCACAAATGATGAAAAAAACGTCATAGTATATAGTATGTCGTCCAAAATGATGAAAAAAACGTCATAGTATAGTATGTCGTCCAAAATCATAAAAAAACGTCATAGTATAGTATGTCGTCCAAAATGATGAAAAAAATGTCATAGTATAGTATGTCGTCACAAATGATGAAAAAAACGTCATAGTATAGTATGTCGTCCAAAATGATGAAAAAAAACGTCATAGTATAGTATGTCGTCCAAAATGATGAAAAAAACGTCATAGTATAGTATGTCGTCCAAAATGATGAAAAAAACGTCATAGTATAGTATGTCGTCCAAAATCATAAAAAAACGTCATAGTATAGTGTGTCGTCCAAAATGATGAAAAAAACGTCATAGTATAGTATGTCGTCCAAAATCATAAAAAAACGTCATAGTATAGTATGTCGTCCAAAACCATAAAAAAACGTCATAGTATAGTATGTCGTCCAAAATGATGAAAAAAACGTCATAGTATAGTATGTCGTCCAAAATCATGAAAAAAACGTCATAGTATAGTATGTCGTCCAAAATCATAAAAAAACGTCATAGTATAGCATGTCGTCCAAAATCATAAAAAAACGTCATAGTATAGCATGTCGTCCAAAATGATGAAAAAAACGTCATAGTATAGTATGTCGTCCAAAATCATAAAAAAACGTCATAGTATAGTATGTCGTCCAAAATGATGAAAAAAACGTCATAGTATAGTATGTCGTCCAAAATGATGAAAAAAACGTCATAGTATAGTATGTCGTCCAAAATCATAAAAAAACGTCATAGTATAGTGTGTCGTCCAAAATGATGAAAAAAACGTCATAGTATAGTATGTCGTCCAAAATCATAAAAAAACGTCATAGTATAGTATGTCGTCCAAAATCATAAAAAAACGTCATAGTATAGTATGTCGTCCAAAACGATGAAAAAAACGTCATAGTATAGTATGTCGTCCCAAACCATAAAAAAAAGTCATAGTATAGTATGTCGTCCAAAATGATAAAAAAAACGTCATAGTATAGTATGTCGTCCAAAATCATAAAAAAACGTCATAGTATAGTATGTCGTCCAAAATCATAAAAAAACGTCATAGTATAGTATGTCGTCACAAATGATGAAAAAAACGTCATAGTATAGTATGTCGTCCGAAATCATAAAAAAACGTCATAGTATAGTATGTCGTCCAAAATCATGAAAAAAACGTCATAGTATAGTATGTCGTCCAAAATCAGAAAAAAACGTCATAGTATAGTATGTCGTCCAAAATCATGAAAAAACGTCATAGTATAGTATGTCGTCCAAAATGATGAAAAAAACGTCATAGTATAGTATGTCGTCCAAAATCATAAAAAAAAGTCATAATATAGTATGTCGTCCAAAATCATAAAAAAACGTCATAGTATAGTATGTCGTCCAAAATCATAAAAAAAAGTCATAGTATAGTATGTCGTCCAAAATGATAAAAAAAACGTCATAGTATAGTATGTCGTCCAAAACGATGAAAAAAACGTCATAGTATAGTATGTCGTCCAAAGTCATAAAAAAACGTCAAAGCATAGTATGTCATCCAAAATCATAAAAAAACGTCATAGTATAGTATGTCGTCCAAAATGATGAAAAAAACGTCATAGTATAGTATGTCGTCTAAAATCATAAAAAAAAGTCATAGTATAGTATGTCGTCCAAAACCATAAAAAAACGTCATAGTATAGTATGTCGTCCAAAATGATGAAAAAAACGTCATAGTATAGTATGTCGTCCAAAATGATGAAAAAAACGTCATAGTATAGTATGTCGTCCAAAATCATAAAAAAACGTCATAGTATAGTGTGTCGTCCAAAATGATGAAAAAAACGTCATAGTATAGTATGTCGTCACAAATGATGAAAAAAACGTCATAGTATAGTATGTCGTCCAAAATGATAAAAAAAACGTCATAGTATAGTATGTCGTCCAAAATGATGAAAAAAACGTCATAGTATAGTATGTCGTCCAAAATCATAAAAAAACGTCATAGTATAGTGTGTCGTCCAAAATGATGAAAAAAACGTCATAGTATAGTATGTCGTCACAAATGATGAAAAAAACGTCATAGTATAGTATGTCGTCCAAAACCATAAAAAAAAGTCATAGTATAGTATGTCGTCCAAAATGATAAAAAAAACGTCATAGTATAGTATGTCGTCCAAAATCATAAAAAAACGTCATAGTATAGTATGTCGTCACAAATGATGAAAAAAACGTCATAGTATAGTATGTCGTCCAAAATGATGAAAAAAACGTCATAGTATAGTATGTCGTCCAAAATGATGAAAAAAACGTCATAGTATAGTATGTCGTCCAAAGTCATAAAAAAACGTCAAAGCATAGTATGTCATCCAAAATCATAAAAAAACGTCATAGTATAGTATGTCGTCCAAAATGATGAAAAAAACGTCATAGTATAGTATGTCGTCCAAAATCATAAAAAAAAGTCATAGTATAGTATGTCGTCCAAAACCATAAAAAAACGTCATAGTATAGTATGTCGTCCAAAATGATGAAAAAAACGTCATAGTATAGTATGTCGTCCAAAATGATGAAAAAAACGTCATAGTATAGTATGTCGTCCAAAATCATAAAAAAACGTCATAGTATAGTGTGTCGTCCAAAATGATGAAAAAAACGTCATAGTATAGTATGTCGTCCAAAATGATGAAAAAAACGTCATAGTATAGTATGTCGTCCAAAATCATGAAAAAAACGTCATAGTATAGTATGTCGTCCAAAATCATAAAAAAACGTCATAGTATAGTATGTCGTCCAAAATCATGAAAAAAACGTCATAGTATAGTATGTCGTCCAAAATCATAAAAAAAAGTCATAGTATAGTATGTCGTCCAAAATGATAAAAAAAACATCATAGTATAGTATGTCGTCCAAAATCATAAAAAAAAGTCATAGTATAGTATGTCGTCCAAAATGATAAAAAAAACGTCATAGTATAGTATGTCGTCACAAATGATGAAAAAAACGTCATAGTATAGTATGTCGTCCGAAATCATAAAAAAACGTCATAGTATAGTATGTCGTCCAAAATCATGAAAAAAACGTCATAGTATAGTATGTCGTCCAAAATCATGAAAAAAACGTCATAGTGTAGTATGTCGTCCAAAATCATGAAAAAAACGTCATAGTATAGTATGTCGTCCAAAATCATAAAAAAACGTCATAGTATAGTATGTCGTCCGAAAATGATGAAAAAAACGTCATAGTATAGTATGTCGTCCAAAATCATAAAAAAACGTCATAGTATAGTATGTCGTCCAAAATGATGAAAAAAACGTCATAGTATAGTATGTCGTCCAAAATCATGAAAAAACGTCATAGTATAGTATGTCGTCCAAAATGATGAAAAAAACGTCATAGTATAGTATGTCGTCCAAAATCATAAAAAAACGTCATAGTATAGTATGTCGTCCAAAATGATGAAAAAAACGTCATAGTATAGTATGTCGTCCAAAATCATAAAAAAACGTCATAGTATAGTATGTCGTCCAAAACGATGAAAAAAACGTCATAGTATAGTATGTCGTCCAAAACGATGAAAAAAACGTCATAGTATAGTATGTCGTCCAAAACGATAAAAAAAACGTCATAGTATAGTATGTCGTCCAAAACGATGAAAAAAACGTCATAGTATAGTATGTCGTCCAAAACGATGAAAAAAACGTCATAGTATAGTATGTCGTCCAAAATCATAAAAAAAGTCATAGTATAGTATGTCGTCCAAAATGATGAAAAAAACGTCATAGTATAGTATGTCGTCCAAAATCATAAAAAAACGTCATAGTATAGTATGTCGTCCAAAACGATGAAAAAAACGTCATAGTATAGTATGTCGTCACAAATGATGAAAAAAACGTCATAGTATGGTATGTCGTCCAAAATGATGAAAAAAACGTCATAGTATAGTATGTCGTCCAAAATGATGAAAACAACGTCATAGTATAGTATGTCGTCCAAAATCATGAAAAAAAGTCATAGTATAGTATGTCGTCCAAAACGATGAAAAAAACGTCATAGTATAGTAGGTCGTCCAAAATCATAAAAAAACGTCATAGTATAGTATGTCGTCCAAAACCTTGAAAAAACGTCATAGTATAGTATGTCGTCCAAAACCATGAAAAAAAAGTCATAGTATAGTATGTCGTCCAAAAACATAAAAAAAAGTCATAGTATAGTATGTCGTCCAAAACCATGAAAAAAACGTCATAGTATAGTATGCGTCCAAAACCATGAAAAAAAAGTCATAGTATAGTATGTCGTCCAAAATGATGAAAAAAAACGTCATAGTATAGTATGTCGTCCAAAATCATAAGAAAACATCATAGTATAGTATGTCGTCCGAAATGATGAAAAAAATGTTATAGTATAGTATGTCGTCCAAAATCATAAAAAAACGTCATAGTATAGGATGTCGTCCTGAATCACAAAAAAACGTCATAGTATAGTATGTTGTCCAAAATGATGAAAAAAACGTCATAGTATAGTATGTCGTCCAAAATCATAAAAAAAAGTCATAGTATAGTATGTCGTCCAAAATCATAAGAAAACGTCATAGTATAGTATGTCGTCCAAAATCATAAAAAAAAAGTCATAGTATAGTATGTCGTCCAAAATCATAAAAAAAAGTCACAGTATAGTCTGTCGTCCAAAATGATGAGAAAAAAGTCATAGTATAGTATGTCGTCCAAAATCATAAGAAAACGTCACAGTATAGTATGTCGTCCAAAATGATGAAAAAAAAGTCATAGTATAGTATGTCGTCCAAAATCATAAAAAAACGTCATAGTATAGTATGTCGTCCAAAATCATAAAAAAAAGTCATAGTATAGTATGTCGTCCAAAATCATAAGAAAACGTCATAGTATAGTATGTCGTCCAAAATCATAAAAAAAAAGTCATAGTATAGTATGTCGTCCAAAATCATAAAAAAAAGTCACAGTATAGTCTGTCGTCCAAAATGATGAGAAAAAAGTCATAGTATAGTATGTCGTCCAAAATCATAAGAAAACGTCACAGTATAGTATGTCGTCCAAAATGATGAAAAAAACGTCATAGTATAGTATGTCGTCCAAAATCATAAAAAAACGTCATAGTATAGTATGTCGTCCAAAATCATAAAAAAAAGTCATAGTATAGTATGTCGTCCAAAATGATGAAAAAAAAGTCATAGTATAGTATGTCGTCCAAAATCATAAAAAAACGTCATAGTATAGTATGTCGTCCAAAATGATGAAAAAAAGTCATAGTATAGTATGTCGTCCAAAATGATGAAAAAAACGTCATAGTATAGTATGTCGTCCAAAATGATGAAAAAAACGTCATAGTATAGTATGTCGTCCAAAATCATAAAAAAAAGTCATAGTATAGTATGTCGTCCAAAATGATGAAAAAAACGTCATAGTATAGTATGTCGTCCAAAATGATGAAAAAAACGTCATAGTATAGTATGTCGTCCAAAATGATGAAAAAAACGTCATAGTATAGTATGTCGTCCAAAATCATAAAAAAACGTCATAGTATAGTATGTCGTCCAAAATGATGAAAAAAATGTCATAGTATAGTATGTCGTCACAAATGATGAAAAAAACGTCATAGTATAGTATGTCGTCCAAAATGATGAAAAAAAACGTCATAGTATAGTATGTCGTCCAAAATGATGAAAAAAACGTCATAGTATAGTATGTCGTCCAAAATGATGAAAAAAACGTCATAGTATAGTATGTCGTCCAAAATCATAAAAAAACGTCATAGTATAGTATGTCGTCCAAAATGATGAAAAAAACGTCATAGTATAGTATGTCGTCCAAAATCATAAAAAAACGTCATAGTATAGTATGTCGTCCAAAACCATAAAAAAACGTCATAGTATAGTATGTCGTCCAAAATGATGAAAAAAACGTCATAGTATAGTATGTCGTCCAAAATCATGAAAAAAACGTCATAGTATAGTATGTCGTCCAAAATCATAAAAAAACGTCATAGTATAGCATGTCGTCCAAAATCATAAAAAAACGTCATAGTATAGCATGTCGTCCAAAATGATGAAAAAAACGTCATAGTATAGTATGTCGTCCAAAATCATAAAAAAACGTCATAGTATAGTATGTCGTCCAAAATGATGAAAAAAACGTCATAGTATAGTATGTCGTCCAAAATGATGAAAAAAACGTCATAGTATAGTATGTCGTCCAAAATCATAAAAAAACGTCATAGTATAGTGTGTCGTCCAAAATGATGAAAAAAACGTCATAGTATAGTATGTCGTCCAAAATCATAAAAAAACGTCATAGTATAGTATGTCGTCCAAAATCATAAAAAAACGTCATAGTATAGTATGTCGTCCAAAACGATGAAAAAAACGTCATAGTATAGTATGTCGTCCAAAACATAAAAAAAAGTCATAGTATAGTATGTCGTCCAAAATGATAAAAAAAACGTCATAGTATAGTATGTCGTCCAAAATCATAAAAAAACGTCATAGTATAGTATGTCGTCCAAAATCATAAAAAAACGTCATAGTATAGTATGTCGTCACAAATGATGAAAAAAACGTCATAGTATAGTATGTCGTCCGAAATCATAAAAAAACGTCATAGTATAGTATGTCGTCCAAAATCATGAAAAAAACGTCATAGTATAGTATGTCGTCCAAAATCAGAAAAAAACGTCATAGTATAGTATGTCGTCCAAAATCATGAAAAAACGTCATAGTATAGTATGTCGTCCAAAATGATGAAAAAAACGTCATAGTATAGTATGTCGTCCAAAATCATAAAAAAAAGTCATAATATAGTATGTCGTCCAAAATCATAAAAAAACGTCATAGTATAGTATGTCGTCCAAAATCATAAAAAAAAGTCATAGTATAGTATGTCGTCCAAAATGATAAAAAAAACGTCATAGTATAGTATGTCGTCCAAAACGATGAAAAAAACGTCATAGTATAGTATGTCGTCCAAAGTCATAAAAAAACGTCAAAGCATAGTATGTCATCCAAAATCATAAAAAAACGTCATAGTATAGTATGTCGTCCAAAATGATGAAAAAAACGTCATAGTATAGTATGTCGTCTAAAATCATAAAAAAAAGTCATAGTATAGTATGTCGTCCAAAACCATAAAAAAACGTCATAGTATAGTATGTCGTCCAAAATGATGAAAAAAACGTCATAGTATAGTATGTCGTCCAAAATGATGAAAAAAACGTCATAGTATAGTATGTCGTCCAAAATCATAAAAAAACGTCATAGTATAGTGTGTCGTCCAAAATGATGAAAAAAACGTCATAGTATAGTATGTCGTCACAAATGATGAAAAAAACGTCATAGTATAGTATGTCGTCCAAAATGATAAAAAAAACGTCATAGTATAGTATGTCGTCCAAAATGATGAAAAAAACGTCATAGTATAGTATGTCGTCCAAAATCATAAAAAAACGTCATAGTATAGTATGTCGTCCAAAATGATGAAAAAAACGTCATAGTATAGTATGTCGTCCAAAATGATGAAAAAAACGTCATAGTATAGTATGTCGTCCAAAACCATAAAAAAACGTCATAGTATAGTATGTCGTCCAAAATGATAAAAAAAACGTCATAGTATAGTATGTCGTCCAAAATCATAAAAAAACGTCATAGTATAGTATGTCGTCACAAATGATGAAAAAAACGTCATAGTATAGTATGTCGTCCAAAATGATGAAAAAAACGTCATAGTATAGTATGTCGTCCAAAATGATGAAAAAAACGTCATAGTATAGTATGTCGTCCAAAATCATAAAAAAACGTCATAGTATAGTATGTCGTCCAAAATCATAAAAAAACGTCATAGTATAGTATGTCGTCCAAAATGATGAAAAAAACGTCATAGTATAGTATGTCGTCCAAAATCATAAAAAAAAGTCATAGTATAGTATGTCGTCCAAAATCATAAAAAAACGTCATAGTATAGTATGTCGTCCAAAATGATGAAAAAAACGTCATAGTATAGTATGTCGTCCAAAATGATGAAAAAAACGTCATAGTATAGTATGTCGTCCAAAATCATAAAAAAACGTCATAGTATAGTGTGTCGTCCAAAATGATGAAAAAAACGTCATAGTATAGTATGTCGTCACAAATGATGAAAAAAACGTCATAGTATAGTATGTCGTCCAAAATGATCAAAAAAACGTCATAGTATAGTATGTCGTCCAAAATGATGAAAAAAACGTCATAGTATAGTATGTCGTCCAAAATCATAAAAAAACGTCATAGTATAGTGTGTCGTCCAAAATGATGAAAAAAACGTCATAGTATAGTATGTCGTCACAAATGATGAAAAAAACGTCATAGTATAGTATGTCGTCCAAAATGATGAAAAAAACGTCATAGTATAGTATGTCGTCCAAAATGATGAAAAAAACGTCATAGTATAGTATGTCGTCCAAAATCATAAAAAAACGTCATAGTATAGTATGTCGTCCAAAATCATGAAAAAAACGTCATAGTATAGTATGTCGTCCAAAATGATGAAAAAAACGTCATAGTATAGTATGTCGTCCAAAATCATAAAAAAAAGTCATAGTATAGTATGTCGTCCAAAATCATAAAAAAACGTCATAGTATAGTATGTCGTCCAAAATCATAAAAAAACGTCATAGTATAGTATGTCGTCCAAAACGATGTAAAAAACGTCATAGTATAGTATGTCGTCCAAAACCATAAAAAAAAGTCATAGTATAGTATGTCGTCCAAAACGATAAAAAAAACGTCATAGTATAGTATGTCGTCCAAAATCATAAAAAAACGTCATAGTATAGTATGTCGTCCAAAACGATGAAAAAAACGTCATAGTATAGTATGTCGTCCAAAACCATAAAAAAACGTCATAGTATAGTATGTCGTCCAAAATGATGAAAAAAACGTCATAGTATAGTATGTCGTCCAAAATCATGAAAAAAACGTCATAGTATAGTATGTCGTCCAAAATCATAAAAAAACGTCATAGTATAGTATGTCGTCCAAAATGATGAAAAAAACGTCATAGTATAGTATGTCGTCACAAATGATGAAAAAAACGTCATAGTATAGTATGTCGTCCAAAATCATGAAAAAACGTCATAGTATAGTATGTCGTCCAAAATCATAAAAAAAAGTCATAGTATAGTATGTCGTCCAAAATCATGAAAAAACGTCATAGTATAGTATGTCGTCCAAAATGATAAAAAAAACGTCATAGTATAGTATGTCGTCGAAAATGATGAAAAAAACGTCATAGTATAGTATGTCGTCCAAAATCATGAAAAAACGTCATAGTATAGTATGTCGTCCAAAATCATAAAAAAACGTCATAGTATAGTATGTCGTCGAAAATGATGAAAAAAACGTCATAGTATAGTATGTCGTCCAAAATCATGAAAAAACGTCATAGTATAGTATGTCGTCCAAAATCATAAAAAAAAGTCATAGTATAGTATGTCGTCCAAAATGTTAAAAAAAACATCATAGTATAGTATGTCGTCCAAAATCATAAAAAAAAGTCATAGTATAGTATGTCGTCCAAAATGATAAAAAAAACGTCATAGTATAGTATGTCGTCCAAAACGATGAAAAAAACGTCATAGTATAGTATGTCGTCCAAAACCATAAAAAAAAGTCATAGTATAGTATGTCGTCCAAAATCATAAAAAAACGTCATAGTATAGTATGTCGTCCAAAATGATGAAAAAAACGTCATAGTATAGTATGTCGTCCAAAATCATAAAAAAACGTCATAGTATAGTATGTCGTCCAAAATGATGAAAAAAACGTCATAGTATAGTATGTCGTCCAAAATCATAAAAAAACATCATAGTATAGTATGTCGTCCAAAATGATGAAAAAAACGTCATAGTATAGTATGTCGTCCAAAATCATAAAAAAACGTCATAGTATAGTATGTCGTCCAAAATCATAAAAAAACGTCATAGTATAGTAGGTCGTCCAAAATGATAAAAAAACGTCATAGTATAGTATGTCGTCCAAAATCATAAAAAAACGTCATAGTATAGTATGTCGTCCAAAACGATGAAAAAAACGTCATAGTATAGTATGTCGTCCAAAACCATAAAAAAAAGTCATAGTATAGTATGTCGTCCAAAATCATAAAAAAACGTCATAGTATAGTATGTCGTCCAAAATCATGAAAAAAACGTCATAGTATAGTATGTCGTCCAAAATGATGAAAAAAACGTCATAGTATAGTATGTCCTCCAAAATCATAAAAAAACGTCATAGTATAGTATGTCGTTCAAAATAAAAAAATAACGTGATAGTATAGTATGCCGTCCAAAATCATAAAAAAACGTCATAGTATAGTATGCCGTCCAAAATCATAAAAAAACGTCATAGTATAGTATGTCGTCCAAAATCATAAAAAAAAGTCATAGTATAGTATGTCGTCCAAAATCATGAAAAAAACGTCATAGTATAGTATGTCGTCCAAAATGATGAAAAAACGTCATAGTATAGTATGTCGTCCAAAATCATAAAAAAACGTCATAGTATAGTATGTCGTCCAAAATGATGAAAAAACGTCATAGTATAGTATGTCGTCCAAAATCATAAAAAAACGTCATAGTATAGTATGTCGTCCAAAATGATGAAAAAAACATCATAGTATAGTATGTCGTCCAAAATGATGAAAAAAACGTCATAGTATAGTATGTCGTCCAAAATCATAAAAAAACGTCATAGTATAGTATGTCGTCCAAAACCATAAAAAAAAGTCATAGTATAGTATGTCGTCCAAAATGATGAAAAAAACGTCATAGTATAGTATGTCGTCCAAAATCATAAAAAAACGTCATAGTATAGTATGTCGTCCAAAATCATAAAAAAACGTCATAGTATAGTATGTCGTCCAAAATCATGAAAAAAACGTCATAGTATAGTATGTCGTCCAAAATCATAAAAAAACGTCATAGTATAGTATGTCGTCCAAAATCATAAAAAAACGTCATAGTATAGTATGTCGTCCAAAATGATGAAAAAAACGTCATAGTATAGTATGTCGTCCAAAATCATAAAAAAACGTCATAGTATAGTATGTCGTCCAAAACCATAAAAAAAAGTCATAGTATAGTATGTCGTCCAAAATGATGAAAAAACGTCATAGTATAGTATGTCGTCCAAAATCATAAAAAAACGTCATAGTATAGTATGTGGTCACAAATGATGAAAAAAACGTCATAGTATAGTATGTCATCCGAAATGATGAAAAAAACGTCATAGTATAGTATGTCGTCCAAAATCATAAAAAAAACGTCATAGTATAGTATGTCGTCCAAAATGATGAAAAAAACGTCATATTATAGTATTTCGTCCAAAATCATAAAAAAACGTCATAGTATAGTATGTCGTCGAAAATGATGAAAAAAACGTCATAGTATAGTATGTCGTCCAAAATCATGAAAAAAACGTCATAGTATAGTATGTCGTCCAAAATGATGAAAAAACGTCATAGTATAGTATGTCGTCCAAAATCATAAAAAAACGTCATAGTATAGTATGTCGTCCAAAATGATGAAAAAAACATCATAGTATAGTATGTCGTCCAAAATGATGAAAAAAACGTCATAGTATAGTATGTCGTCCAAAATGATGAAAAAAACGTCATAGTATAGTATGTCGTCCAAAATCATAAAAAAACGTCATAGTATAGTATGTCGTCCAAAATGATGAAAAAACGTCATAGTATAGTATGTCGTCCAAAATCATAAAAAAACGTCATAGTATAGTATGTCGTCCAAAATCATGAAAAAAACATCATAGTATAGTATGTCGTCCAAAATGATGAAAAAAACGTCATAGTATAGAATGTCGTCCAAAATCATAAAAAAACGTCATAGTATAGTATGTCGTCCACATGATGAAAAAAACGTCATAGTATAGTATGTCGTCCAAAATGATGAAAAAAACGTCATAGTATAGTATGTCGTCCAAAATGATGAAAAAAACGTCATAGTATAGTATGTCGTCCAAAATCATAAAAAAACGTCATAGTATAGTATGTCGTCCAAAATCATAAAAAAACGTCATAGTATAGTATGTCGTCCAAAATCATAAAAAAACGTCATAGTATAGTATGTCGTCCAAAATGATGAAAAAAACGTCATAGTATAGTATGTCGTCCAAAATCATAAAAAAACGTCATAGTATAGTATGTCGTCCAAAACCATAAAAAAAAGTCATAGTATAGTATGTCGTCCAAAATGATGAAAAAACGTCATAGTATAGTATGTCGTCCAAAATCATAAAAAAACGTCATAGTATAGTATGTCGTCCAAAATGATGAAAAAAACGTCATAGTATAGTATGTCGTCCAAAATCATAAAAAAACGTCATAGTATAGTATGTCGTCCAAAATCATAAAAAAAACGTCATAGTATAGTATGTCGTCCAAAATGATGAAAAAAAACGTCATAGTATAGTATGTCGTCCAAAATCATAAAAAAACGTCATAGTATAGTATGTCGTCCAAAATCATAAAAAAACGTCATAGTATAGTATGTCGTCCAAAATGATGAAAAAAACGTCATAGTATAGTATGTCGTCCAAAATCATGAAAAAAAACGTCATAGTATAGTATGTCGTCCAAAATGATGAAAAAAACGTCATAGTATAGTATGTCGTCCAAAATCATGAAAAAAACGTCATAGTATAGTATGTCGTCCAAATCATAAAAAAACGTCATAGTATAGTATGTCGTCCAAAATCATAAAAAAACGTCATAGTATAGTATGTCGTCCAAAATGATGAAAAAAACGTCATAGTATAGTATGTCGTCCAAAATCATAAAAAAACGTCATAGTATAGTATGTCGTCCAAAATGATGAAAAAACGTCATAGTATAGTATGTCGTCCAAAATCATAAAAAAACGTCATAGTATAGTATGTCGTCCAAAATGATGAAAAAAACGTCATAGTATAGTATGTCGTCCAAAATCATGAAAAAAACGTCATAGTATAGTATGTCGTCCAAAATCATAAAAAAAACGTCATAGTATAGTATGTCGTCCCAAAATGATGAAAAAAACGTCATAGTATAGTATGTCGTCCAAAATCATAAAAAAACGTCATAGTATAGTATGTCGTCCAAAACGATGAAAAAAACGTCATAGTATAGTATGTCGTCCAAAATCATGAAAAAACGTCATAGTATAGTATGTCGTCCAAAATCGATAAAAAAACGTCATAGTATAGTATGTCGTCCAAAATCATAAAAAAACGTCATAGTATAGTATGTCGTCCAAAACGATGAAAAAACGTCATAGTATAGTATGTCGTCCAAAATCATAAAAAAACGTCATAGTATAGTATGTCGTCCAAAATCATGACAAAACGTCATAGTATAGTATGTCGTTCAAAATGATAAAAAAACGTCATAGTATAGTATGTCGTCCAAACGATGAAAAAAACGTCATAGTATAGTATGTCGTCCAAAATGATGAAAAAAACGTCATAGTATAGTATGTCGTCCAAAATGATGAAAAAAACGTCATAGTATAGTATGTCGTCCAAAATCATGAAAAAAAACGTCATAGTATAGTATGTCGTCCAAAATCATGAAAAAAACGTCATAGTATAGTATGTCGTCCAAAATCATAAAAAAACGTCATAGTATAGTATGTCGTCCAAAATCATAAAAAAACGTCATAGTATAGTATGTCGTCCAAAATGATGAAAAAAACGTCATAGTATAGTATGTCGTCCAAAATCATGAAAAAAACGTCATAGTATAGTATGTCGTCCAAAATCATGAAAAAAACGTCATAGTATAGTATGTCGTCCAAAATGATGAAAAAAACGTCATAGTATAGTATGTCGTCCAAAATGATGAAAAAAACGTCATAGTATAGTATGTCGTCCAAAATCATAAAAAAAACGTCATAGTATAGTATGTCGTCCAAATGATGAAAAAAACCTCATAGTATAGTATGTCGTCCAAAATGATGAAAAAAACGTCATAGTATAGTATGTCGTCCAAAATCATAAAAAAACGTCATAGTATAGTATGTCGTCCAAAATCATAAAAAAACGTCATAGTATAGTATGTCGTCCAAAATCATAAAAAAACGTCATAGTATAGTATGTCGTCCAAAATCATAAAAAAAAGTCATAGTATAGTATGTCGTCCAAAATCATAAAAAAAACGTCATAGTATAGTATGTCGTCCAAAATCATAAAAAAACGTCATAGTATAGTATGTCGTCCAAAATCATAAAAAAAACGTCATAGTATAGTATGTCGTCCAAAATCATGAAAAAACGTCATAGTATAGTATGTCGTCCCAAAATCATAAAAAACGTCATAGTATAGTATGTCGTCCCAAAATCATAAAAAAACGTATAGTATAGTATGTCGTCCAAAATGATGAAAAAAAGTCATAGTATAGTATGTCGTCCAAAATCAGAAAAAAAAGTCATAGTATAGTATGTCGTCCAAAATCATAAAAAAAGTCATAGTATAGTAAGTCGTCCAAAATGATGAAAAAAAACGTCATAGTATAGTATGTCGTCCAAAATCATAAAAAAACGTCATAGTATAGGTATGTCGTCCAAAATGATGAAAAAAGTCATAGTATAGTATGTCGTCCAAAATCATAAGAAAAAACGTCATAGTATAGTATGTCGTCCAAAATGATGAAAAAAACGTTCATAGTATAGTATGTCGTCCAAAATCATAAAAAACGTCATAGTATAGTATGTCGTCCAAAATATGAAAAAAACGTCATAGTATAGTATGTCGTCCAAAATCATAGAAAAAACGTCATAGTATAGTATGTCGTCCAAAATCATAAAAAACGTCATAGTATAGTATTTCGTCCAAAATGATGAAAAAACGTCATAGTATAGTATGTCGTCCAAAATGATGAAAAAACGTCATAGTATAGTATTGTCGTCCGAAAATGATGAAAAAACGTCATAGTATAGTATGTCGTCCAAATTCATAAAAAAACGTCATAGTATAGTATGTCGTCCCAAAATCATAAAAAACGTCATAGTATAGTATGTCGTCAAAAAATGATGAAAAAAAGTCATAGTATAGTATGTCGTCCAAAATCGATGAAAAAAACGTCCATAGTATAGTATGTCGTCCAAAATCATAAAAAAACGTCATAGTATAGTATGTCGTCCAAAATCATGAAAAAACGTCATAGTATAGTATGTCGTCCAAATGATGAAAAAAACGTCCATAGTATAGTATGTCGTCCAAAATCATGAAAAAAACGTCATAGTATAGTATGTCGTCAAAAATCATGAAAAAAACGTCATAGTATAGTATGTCGTCCCAAAATCGATGAAAAAACGTCATAGTATAGTATGTCGTCCAAAATCATAAAAAAACGTCATAGTATAGTATGTCGTCCAAAATCATGAAAAAAAAGTCATAGTATAGTATGTCGTCCAAATCATGAAAAAACGTCATAGTATACGTATGTCGTCAAAAGCATAAAAAAACGTCATAGTATAGTATGTCGTCCAAAACTGATGAAAAAAAACGTCATAGTATAGTATGTCGTCCAAAATCATGAAAAAAACGTCATAGTATAGTATGTCGTCCAAAAATCATAAAAAAACGTCATAGTATAGTATGTCGTCCAAAATCAGAAAAAACGTCATAGTATAGGTATGTCGTCCAAAATCATGAAAAAAAAGTCATAGTATAGTATGTCGTCCAAATCATAAAAAAACGTCATAGTATAGTATGTCGTCCAAAATCATGAAAAAACGTCATAGTATAGTATGTCGTCCAAAATGATAAAAAAAACGTCATAGTATAGTCTGTCGTCAAAAATGATAAAAAAGTCATAGTATAGTATGTCGTCCAAAATCATGAAAAAAACGTCATAGTATAGTATGTCGTCAAATCATTAAAAAACGTCATAGTATAGTATGTCGTCCAAAATCATGAAAAAAACGTCATAGTATAGTATGTCGTCCAAAATCGATGCAAAAAAACGTCATAGTATAGTATGTCGTCCAAATCATAAAAAAAAACGTCATAGTATAGTATGTCGTCCAAAATGAATGAAAAAAACGTCATAGTATAGTATGTCGTCCAAAAATCATAAAAAAACGTCAAGTATAGTATGTCGTCCAAAAATCATAAAAACGTCATAGTATAGTATGTCGTCAAAATCATGAAAAAACGTCATAGTATAGTATGTGTCCGAAATCATAAAAAAACGTCATAGTATAGTATGTCGTCCAAAATCATGAAAAAACGTCATAGTATAGTATGTCGTCCAAAATCATGAAAAAAACGTCATAGTATAGTATGTCGTCCAAAATCATGAAAAAACGTCATAGTATAGTATGTCGTCCAAAATCATGAAAAAACGTCAAAGTATAGTATGTCGTCCAAAATCATGAAAAAAAAGTCATATTATAGTATGTCGTCCCAAATCTAAAAAAAACGTCATAGTATAGTATGTCGTCCAAAACATAAAAAAACGTCATAGTATAGTATGTCGTCCAAAATCGATGAAAAAAACGTCATAGATAGTATGTCGTCCAAAACCATGAAAAAACTTCATAGTATAGTATGTCGTCCAAAAGTCATGAAAAAACGTCAAGTATAGTATGTCGTCCAAAATCATGAAAAAACGTCATAGTATAGTATGTCGTCCAAAATCATGAAAAAAACAGTCATAGTATAGTTATGTCGTCTAAAATCATGAAAAAAACGTCATAGTATAGTATGTCGTCCAAAATCATAAAAAAACGTCATAGTATAGTATTCGTCCAACTGATGAAAAAAGTCATAGTATAGTATTGTCGTCCAAATCATGAAAAAAACGTCATAGTATAGTATGTCCCGTCCAAAATCATGAAAAAACGTCATAGTATAGTATGTCGTCCAAAATCATGAAAAAAACGTCATAGTATAGTATGTCGTCCAAATGATGAAAAAACGGTCATAGTATAGTATGTCGTCCAAAATGCATAAAAAAAAGCATAGTATAGCTATGTCGTCCAAAATCATAAAAAACGTCATAGTATAGTATGTCGTCCAAAGCATAAAAAAAGTCATAGTATAGTATGTCGTCCAAAACGATGAAAAAACGTATAGTATAGTATGTCGTCCAAAGCATGAAAAAACGTCATAGTATAGTATGTCGTCCAAAACGATAAAAAAAGTCATAGTATAGTATGTCGTCCAAAATCATAAAAAAAACGTCATAGTATAGTATCGTCGTCCAAAATCATGAAAAAAACGTCATAGTATAGTATGTCGTCCAAATGCATGAAAAAACGTCATGTATAGTATGTCGTCCAAAACGATGAAAAAAACGTCATAGTATAGTATGTCGTCAAAATGATGAAAAAAACGTCATAGTATAGTATCGTCGTCCAAAATCATAAAAAACGTCATAGTATAGTATGTCGTCCAAAATCATGAAAAAAACGTCATAGTATAGTATGTCGTCCAAAATCATAAAAAAACGTCATAGTATAGTATGTCGTCCAAAATCATGAGAAAAAGTCATAGCTATAGTATGTCGTCCAAATCATAAAAAAACGTCATAGTATAGTATGTCGTCCAAAATCATAAAAAAACGTCAGTAGTATAGTATGTCGTCCAAAATGATGAAAAAACGTCATAGTATAGTATGTCGTCCAAAAGCATTAAAAAAACGTCATAGTATAGTATGTCGTCCAAAATGATGAAAAAAACGTCATAGTATAGTATGTCGTCAAATCATGAAAAAAACGTCATAGATAGTATGTCGTCAAAAATCAAAAAAAACGTCATAGTATAGTATGTCGTCCAAAATCATGAAAAAACGTCATAGTATAGTATGTCGGTCCAAAATCATAAAAAAACGTCATAGTATAGTATGTCAGTCCAAAATGATAAAAAACAGTCATAGTATAGTATGTCGTCAAAAATCATGAAAAAAAGATTCATAGTATAGTATGTCGTCCAAAATGATAAAAAAAACGTCATAGTTAGTATGTCGTCAAAATGATGAAAAAAACGTCAGTAGTATAGTATGTCGTCAAATCATAAAAAAACGTCATAGTATAGTATGTCGTCCAAAATCATGAAAAAAACGTCATAGTATAGTATGTCGTCCAAAATCATGAAAAAAACGTCATAGTATAGTATGTCGTCCAAAATCATGAAAAAAAAGTCATAGTATAGTATGTCGTCAAAATCATAAAAAAACGTCATAGTATAGTATGTCGTCCAAAATCATGAAAAAAACAGTCATAGTATAGTATGTCGTTCCCAAATCATAAAAAAACGTCATAGTATAGTATGTCGTCCAAAATCATGAAAAAAACAGTCATAGTATAGTATGTCGTCAAAATCATGAAAAAAGTCATATATATACGTCCAAAATCGATGAAAAAAACGTCAATAAGTATGTCGTCCAAAATCATAAAAAACGTCATAGTATAGTATGTCGTCCAAACATGATGAAAAAAAGTCATAGTATAGCTATGTCGTCCAAAATCATAAAAAAAACGTCATAGTATAGTATGTCGTCCAAAAGCGATGAAAAAAAACGTCAAAGTATAGTATGTCGTCCAAAATCATGAAAAAACGTCCATAGTATAGTATGTCGTCCAAAATCATGAAAAAACGTCATATAGTAGTATGTCGTCCAAAATCTGATGAAAAAAAACGTCATAGTATAGTATGTCGTCCAAAATCATAAAAAAACGTCATAGTATAGTATGTCGTCCAAAATCATGAAAAAAACGTCATGAAAAGTATAGTATGTCGTCCAAAAATGATAAAAAAACGTCATAGTATAGTATGTCGTCCAAAATCATAAAAAAAAACGTCATAGTATAGTATGTCGTTCCAAAATGACAATGAAAAAAAAGTCATAGTATAGTATGTCGTCCAAATCATAAAAAAAAAACGTCATAGTATAGTATGTCCGTCCAAAATGATTGAAAAAAAGTCATAGTATAGTATGTCGTCCAAAATGAATGAAAAAAACGTCATAGTATAGTATGTCGTCCAAAATCATGAAAAAAAAAAAGTCATAGTATAGTATGTCGTCAAAATCATGAAAAAAAACGTCATAGTATAGTATGTCGTCCAAAATGCATGAAAAAAAGGTCATAGTATAGTATGTCGTCCAAAATCATGAAAAAAAAACGTCATAGTATAGTATGTCGTCCAAAATCATGAAAAAAAACGTCATAGTATAGTATGTCGTCCAAAATCATGAAAAAAACGTCATAGTAGTATGTCGGTCCCAAAATCATGAAAAAAAACGTCATAGTATAGTATGTCGTCCAAAACATGAAAAAAAAAAGTCATAGTATAATATGTCGTCCAAAATCATGAAAAAAAAAACGTTCATAGTATAGTATGTCGTCCAAAATCATGAAAAAAACGTCATAGTATAGTATGGGGTCGTCCAAAATGATGAAAAAAGAAGTCATAGTAGTATGTCGTCCAAAATCATGAAAAAAAACGTCATAGTATAGTAATGTCGTAAAAAAACCAATGTGTTCTAAAACCAAAAAAACGTCATAGTATAGTATGTCGTCCAAAATGATGAAAAAAAAAAAACGTCATAGTATTAGTATGTCAGTCCAAAATCATAAAAAAAACGTCATAGTATAGTATGTCGTCCAAAATCATAAAAAACGTCATAGTATAGTATGTCGTCCAAAATCATAAAAAAAAGTCATAGTATAGTATGTCGTCAAAATCATAAAAAAAAGTCATAGTATAGTCTGTCGTCCAAAATCGATGAAAAAAAAGTCATTAGTATAGTATGTCGTCCAAAAACCATAAGAAAAGTCATAGTATAGTATGTCGTCCAAAATCGATGAAAAAAAAGTCATAGTATAGTATGTCGTCCAAAATCATGAAAAAACGTCATAGTATAGTATGTCGTCCAAAATCCATGAAAAAACGTCATAGTATAGTATGTCGTCCAAAATCATGTAAAAAACGTCATAGTATAGTATGTGTCCAAAATCATAAAAAAAAAGTCATAGTATAGTATGTCGTCCAAAATCATAAAAAAAAGTCATAGTATAGTATGTCGTCCAAAATCATGAAAAAAACGTCATAGTATAGTATGTCGTCCAAAATCATAGAAAAAAAGTCATAGTATAGTATGTCGTCCAAAATCATGAAAAAACGGTCATCGTATAGTATGTCGTCCAAAATCATGAAAAAAAACGTCATAGTATAGTATGTCGTCCAAAATCATGAAAAAAAAAGTCATAGTATAGTTATGTCGTCCAAAATCATAAAAAAAAAGTCCATAAGTATAGTATGTCGTCCAAAATGATGAAAAAAACGTCATAGTATAGTATGTCGTCCAAAATCATGAAAAAAAATTCATAGTATAGTATGTCGTCCAAAATCACATGAAAAAAAACGTCATAGTATAGTATGTCGTCCAAAATCATAAAAAAACGTCATAGTATAGTATGTCGTCCAAAATCATGAAAAAAAGTCATAGTATAGTACAATGTCGTCCAAAATCATAAAAAAAAAAGTCATAGTATAGTATGTCGTCCAAAATGATAAAAAAAGTCATAGTATAGTATGTCGTCCAAAATCAAAATGAAAAAAAAAAAAAAACGTCATAGGTAAAGTATGTTTCGTCCAAAATCATGAAAAAAACGTCATAGTATTTTGTATGTCGTCCAAAATCATGAAAAAAAACGTCATAGTATAGTATGTCGTCCAAAATTCATGAAAAAACGTCATAGTATAGTATGTCGTCCAAAATCATGAAAAAAAAACGTCATAGTATAGTATGTCGTCCAAAAATCATGAAAAAAACGTCATAGTATAGTTATGTCGTCCAAAATCATAAAAAAACGTCATAGTATAGTAGTCGTCCAAAATCATAAAAAAAAAGTCATAGTATAGTATGTCGTCCAAAATCATGAAAAAAAAGTCATAGTATAGTATGTCGTCTAAAAATCATGAAAAAAACGTCATAGTAATAGTATGTCGTCCAAAATCATGAAAAAAAACGTCATAGTATAGTATGTCGTCCAAAATCATAAAAAAAAACGTCAAAATAGTATAGTATTCTGTCGTCCAAAATCATGAAAAAAACGTCATAGTATAGTATGTCGTCCAAAATCATGAAAAAAAAGTCATAGTATAGTATGTCGTCCAAAATCATGAAAAAAACGTCATAGTATAGTATGTCGTCCAAAATCATGAAAAAAAACGTCCATAGTATAGTATGTCGTCCAAAATCAATGAAAAAACGTCATAGTATAGTATGTCGTCCAAAATCATAAGAAAAACGTCATTAGTATAGTATGTCGTTCCAAAATCAATGAAAAAAACGTCATAGTATAGTATGTCCCGTCCATAAAAAATCATGAAGGAAAAAAACGTCATAGTATAGTATGTCGTCCATAAAAAATCATGAAAAAAAACGTCATAGTATAGTATGTCGTCCATAAAAATCATGAAAAAAACGTCATAGTATAGTATGTCGTCCAAAATCATGAAAAAAAAACGTCATAGTATAGTATGTCGTCCATAAATCATGAAAAAACAGTCATAGTATAGTATGTCCCGTCCAAAACATGAAAAAAAAAGTCATAGTATAGTATGTCGTCCAAATCATGATAAAAAAAACGTCATAGTATAGTATGTCGTCCAATAAAAAAGTCATAAGAAAAAAACGTCATGAGTATAGTATGTCGTCCAAATCATGAAAAAAACGTCATAGTATTAGTATGTCGTCCAAAATCACATAAAAAAACGTCATAGTATAGGGGGGGGTATGTCGTTCCAATAAAAATCATGAAAAAAAACGTCATAGTATAGTATGTCGTCCAAAATCATGAAAAAAAAAAGTCATAGTATAGTATGTCGTCCAAAAATGAAAAAAACGTCATAGTATAGTATGTCGTCCAAAATCATAATAAAAAAAACGTCATAGTATAGTATGTCGTCCAAAATCATGGCAAAAAACGGTCATAGTATAGTATGTCGTCCTCCAAAATCATAAAAAAAAGTCATAGTTATAGTATGTCGTCCAAATCATGAAAAAAACGTCATAGTATGTATGTCGTCCAAAATTTGTACGCCATAAAAAAAGTCATAGTATAGTGGAATTCGCAAAATGATTAAAAAAAACGTCATAGAATAGTATGTGTCCAAAACGATGAAAAAAACGTCATAGTATAGTATGTCGTCCGTAAAAATCATAAAAAAAAGGTCATAGTTCAATAGTATGTCATCCAAAAATGTTGATGAAAAAACGTCCATAGTATAGTATGTCGTCCAAAATGATGAAAAAAAAAAAAAACTCAACGTCATAGTATAGTATGTCGTCCAAATATGAAAAAAAAAGTCATAGTATAGAAATGTCGTCCCAAAAAATGATGAAAAAACGTCATAAAAACAGTCTTTGTATAGTATGTCCGTCACAAAAATGATGAAAAAAACGTCATAGTATAGTATGTCGCCATAAAAATGTCATGAAAAAAAACAATTCATAGTATAGTATGTCGTCCAAAATCATGAAAAAAAGTCATAGTATAGTATGTCGTCCATAAAAAATCATAAAAAAACGTCAT